>UELX01001074.1:0-51918 GCA_900480035.1 Eupelmus urozonus
GTGTACTTCAACGCAACCTCAGGTTGAATAATCGTCTCATCTATAGCTTGATTACGCTCCTCCAAACTCAACGTATTCCACAATCCTTCGTAAGCATCCTTAGTGGCAGTAACATCCTCACCGATCCTCTTTGCCAGTGGGTTGATATTGTAAAAGTAATCCTCTGCAACTGCACTCAACGCAGTCGCACTCATTTTGTGCAATCTTCCTCCAACAATGTTTACACTATTGCTCATCAAAGCCTCATTGCAACATCCACTTATTGACGTTTATAATCGAGCTACTCTTACACTTAGAAAGCTAATCCTAAAGCACCTCTGAGAGTCAAGAGGGACGATTAACGGAGCGGAAAATCACAGTTATTGTTTCGAGGCTCGATTGTCACTTGTCAGTTGGCACGTGTTATTGTTTAGCGTTTGTTGAGGCCCGATTAAATCATCGTTGTCGGATGATTATGAATGAGCGAGATGATGCATATACAAGTGACAACACCCTCTCTCCCAGACACTTCCCCCACTGTTGTTCGCTCTGTTTTCCTCGCTCTTCTTTCGAGCTATCGCTGCGCGTGACTTCGAGTTTTTGAACGGGAGAAGCGGGAAAAGGGATGAAGGTACGAATCGGGCCGATAAAGTTTTAAGGAGTTTTAATGCATAAATTTTAAATTATTAATTTATTGTATGAACACCGTTTTATAAGATTTATTTGAATAAGCCAGAAGCTGTACAATATCGTTTTTTAAGAAACTTAGCGAACCGTTTATATATTTCAATGCATAGATAATTGATAGATGATTTTTTAGTTCAAATCTTTTTTTATGTCTTTTAGAATTTCTTCGAAAATAATTGCTTATTGTTTTCTCTTTTTTACATAACTATTTAAAGAACTGGACTCTAAGCTCAATATTACTTATTTTAGTACCAGCTTTAGATTCTTTCGGAACTGACAAAACTATGAGTCTGATTTTTCTGTATAGAAAGAATATATTTATAGGTATATGACAGTAATAGTTTACATTTCACTGTGAAATCGAATTAGTCAAGTTTTTAAATTTCGGGGGCTTGAGGGTTTCTCTTTAATGCACAATTAATAGACTTATTGGAAAGTTGATATTTCATAGAGATATCACCATCGACTCTAAGCGAAAAAATCCATTCTTTAATAAACACTTCCCAAGCTCACCAATTAGTCCACTATAATTAAAGTCAATAAAAATTTAATTGCTATTATATTTATCTAGAATTAACTTATTTTCTTTATAACGTACTATTATATGCTATCTAGGCGGTCTCCTCTTTGCAGATATAGTCTTACCTTACGGAACAATCAGTCACACCTCAATCTGGAAAGGGCTTTAGATTGTAATGATCTTAAAACAAAAATCAATTTTGTATAGGCCTAAATTGACTTCAGTTTATAAATTCAATCACTTAATGAGAAATCCACTCTAAAATCTTACTAAATTCCTTTTTCTTGATTTTATTTCTTAAATTTTGTAAAAGAGGAATTAAACCTGGTGAATAAATAAAATTTAAAAAACATATAATTACACAAAATTTTCTTTTAGTAAATAAAATATATGAAAAAAAAAAATATTTTTTTTATTTTTCACGATTTAGTTAAAACCGTATCCTACACAATACAAATTATAAATTAATAGATTTTTGTATAATTAAAATTTTACTATCAGTAGATACTTATATAAAATAAAACTTCTGCTTTAAGTCTCTATAAGAAAATTTTTCAATCTATTATGAATATCACAGTCACACTCTCACTTTCGTAACAAGTTCGGCATTTCGACACTTCCTTATAGCGCATTAAAGTTTATTTGATTTCAGGTATTCAGACATCAGGCATTCATCTCTCGAAATTCATTCAGAAAAAAGCAGCCACATTTTTTATAAAATCCTCTAATTTTATAAAAGACGTTCTATTAATGTCCTACACGTTTTTAAGTCTCAAAATAAAATATAATAATAAAAAGTTTTAAAATTGAATAGTAAATTTTGTAATTCAAGATCAATGTAGATTTACATTTTGTTTAGTCTGCGTATATAATTATTCGTATTCACATACAACTATACTATCTTACCAACAGTTTGTAAACTACTAATAATCATGTTATTTAAAATTGTTTTTAAATTAAAAACAAAATAATTATTAATTTTAATGAGCCTTTGCAAATTATTTTATGAAATACATTGCAAAGACTTTAATATAAAGCAATTAATTTTAACACTTAATTTTTAAAGTTTTTTAAGCGATTGATTAATTTATTTTTACTATACCAAAAATAAGGTATAAACTTTTTTTTTATATTAGGCATCGGTTTTTGATAAATTGCTTTCTCTTTAAGGAAGTAAAAGTATTTTTCGTAATCGCCTACTCTTTAATAAGTATAATGACACAATAATAATTCAAATGACTATAAATCCAAGAGGCTCAAGCTGAAGATTTGACCACACGCACAAAAAAGCAATGTCTATCTATTAATATTATGTACAATTTGTAATGAAAGAAAACAAACATTTTATATCAACCTCAGAGGTAAATTAATCAACGAAATAAAAAAAAATAAAATAAAATAAGTTTTAATTTAAATTTATCATACGATATCAAAAGATCACAAAAATCATAATGCAGCAAATAAGCAAATACTTATCTCATAATCTGTTTTCCGAGAGAGACAAAAAAATGATCATTTACCGCAAACCTGGCAAACCGCAAACGTCCCCGCTTCAAAAGAGGTAAATGTTTCATGCCAAAGAATCATCCAAGACACCGATTACTTGTTGACAGTAAATATATAGTGAAAAAAGGCAATGCTCGTACTATTTTCTATAAAAAAAATAGATTTTTCATCAGTAGATATAGAAATAGTTGTAAAAAGAAAAAATGACCTTAATTATAGAATGATTTGATTACTGTACAGTCCCTTCGAGATATAATTGAGGTATAACTGTTTTATTTTCACAAAAATTTTCTTCAAATTCTTATTTCTCTAATAACAATCTAAAATACGGAAATGAAAGGATGAAGATCCGCATATGCAAATTTGTGTATTTTAAGCAAACTATTAAAAAAAAATTCGTTTCGTAATCTGATTTTTGAGTTTCTACCTTCTTTGATGGGACTTCATAGCTTCATAGAATCTACGAGATGTTTTTCGACAGTATATCGGCCTTCTTTTACATATAATTAATTGACATATTATAATAAAAACTCAAATTAGAATTTTGAGAAACAAATCAATCTTAAGTAATCATGGAGCTTAGACTTTATCTGTTTCTCAGTCAGCAAAGGTAATCCTTTAGTCTAGTGAGTCCTTGACAAAGCATGCAGTCACTTCAGGATACTTCTAGAACTCTATCCCATCCACATCTTTCAAAAAAGATGGAAATAAAAATTTTCCCACAAACAAAGTACCAGCACAATCAAACGCCCTTTTCAATACTCCCTCAAACACATCACCACACCCCAAAACTTCACACATCAAAAACCCACAACTCTAATCATCTACCAACCCATCACCAACCCATCCTCAAACATCTCATCGAATTGTTTCAAACAAAATCGTCTCCCAGCCTATCCCGATTACATCACTGCCTCTCATATCACCATCCACCCATACATCAACACCAGGCATTTTAATAAAAAAATATCCATATAGGAGGAGTGGCCCCACCTTCGAGAATCCGCGTATACGTCTCTTTCACTCCTCCAGCTATTTTTCGTGGGCTCGCTCTCGCTCCTCTCACGAGCGCGCGCGCGCGCGGCTGCCCTCCGGCGAACTGATAAAAAAGCCGAGGAGCCGCGTATGGCGCGTGTAGTCTGCCAGAGTCGATCGCCGGGTTAAGAGGTGAAGAAGTCGCATAAGTAAGAGGATAAGTTGCTCGCGTGGATTGTTGGTTTTTAGATTTTACAGTGCTGAGAGGAATCATGGAGTCAGGGCAGTTTCGTTGGTTTGCTGGATACGCGCTTTTAGGACTGCTGGTCGGCACGTGTAAGTAGAATATTTTTGTTTTTTTTGGTGGGGTGTGGAGGGCGGATAGTGATGATTTTGGTTTGAGTGAGTTTGTTGGAAGATGGAAATAAATTTATCAATTTTAATTTAAATTTTCCAAGTGGTTTTATTTTTGATTTTTGAATAAAGGATTATCAAGGTATTTCTCTTCATGAAAGGTAGTAGTAATCGTAGAAGTTGTTAAGAAGATTGGCTTCAGCAGTATCATTTTCAACCAGTATTCTTGCATACGTAATTATGCATTGAAACAAAATTAATACTTCGATATTAAAATAAGGCAATCTATCAACATTCAAAGTAGACGCTTCGTTGAAAAATACTCTTGGTTCTTTTTGAATTTTTTTTATTTTGAATGCATTTATTAATTTATTAAAGAATTTATTAAAGAAAATATATTGAAAACAAGTAGAATATATTAAATTAAATTAAATTGAAGATTAATAAGCCAGTATAGAACTATAGTGACTAACCATTGGGTAAACTTTTTTTAATCTTCAAATTATAATTTAATCCCCGAACTTATTTTACGATATCCTTCTATTTGTTTATCTTTCTGTTTAAAATTTTTCGTTAAAGGCAATAACAATTTGCTTGCAGTTAAATCTTTACTTTATTTTGATAATCTCCGATTACACAGATTTCTCTTTCGCTATATACTAAAAACTTATTAAAAATTCTAATATTCATTAAATATTTCATATTCATTTACATCCCACCCTAACAAACAAAGAATCTATACATCCAAAACGAGAAAAACCACAAAAGGCAGCCGGTCGCTTATGGAAATTACGCGATGCTTCACGATCGTGATGTCACCAATTATGTGATTTTCATATAAATTCCTCGCTCCTCCGCTCCTCCATAAAAAAAAAAATCCGCAAAACCCAAATACCAAAATAACGCCACAAGAAATATAAACTCGACTTCAAAGCCAAAGTATCGAGCGATCGCGCACCTGACTTTTTGCCATCAAAACGTAACTTGTTTATGCATCAGAAGCTGCACTTGTTATTCCGGTTGCCATTTAAGTATAAGCCCGGCGATTTTCTTAAGCGCCGAATTATACACACCTGAGGAACTTATAAATACCCGGTTACCGCACGCATTGATATACATAAGCCATAACTGAAAACAACACGCCGCTGGCCCTCGTGACTGGAATCGATGATTGAACGATTAAATTTCGATGGTCCTGAAATTAGCGAGCATTGTATTCTATGCTATAGCGACTGTATGTGCGCAGTATGACAAAGTTAAGTTAGTTTATGTAGGTATGTAGATACAACTACGATTACAATTAAAGTCAAGGACTTGGCGTGACGAATAAGGATCTAGAAAAAAAACATAATATAATTTTTGAAATGCTAAAGTAACTATAATATATGCAGCTAAAATTATTAAAATATTTGCCGGGTGTATTAAATGCTTTTAGCGCGTCTTACGAAAATCATTGCGAAGATCCTTTAAGCAAACAGTGAATAATATACGAACTCACAACGATTCTTGGATGCGCCGAGATTTTCTCGCGAGTAAATAACTCGGAGACGAAATAGAAAGGTGAAATACTAGAATACACCTAATTTCTGATTCTGCCATTCTATCTTTCAAAATATCCATTACCTTGAGCGGATGACTTCTAGAATACTCGATCCCCCAGCCCACCTCAGAACTCACGCAAATACAAATTGCCTCACTTCATCATCCGCGCCGTTTTCTCATCCAAAAACTGGCCCTCTCCACCAAAATAAATCACAATTAATTTTTCGAATTCTACATCCCGGCCTCTTCAAACTCAAGTACCTTTTTCAGCAACAATCCAGACAATTCACAGTTAACTATATATATATAACGGGCCCTTAGCCGCTCGCAGCCAGCAAAAACGCAAATTACCCGCGCGCATCGGATTCAATTGGGCAGAAACCGCTGCGCGGCCCATAAGTGCGCCTCGTCCGTTTCGACAAGCGCAATTAATTTTCTTTAATTGGTCCCCCAAAAGGTCCAGCTTTCTCTCTCTCCCTCCGCTTTTTGCCCGCGATACACGCACACACGAAAATCTTTCAGAGACTTTAAATTATACGCGCGCGCGCGGATACATAATCCATAACCCGCGGCCTCGGGCCTGCTCATCTTCGTTCCTTTTTTCTCTTTCTCTCATCTCACGGCAAGCGCGGTTGCATAAGCCGATGGTAAAACGCCGAGAGCCGAGGTCGTCGCGAAAGCCTTTCTCAGCCTCGTTTTTTCTTTTTCTCCGAGATGTACTGCAAGCATGAGAGCAGCCCTCGGAATTAGAGTATGAGGCAATGTTAAGGCGACACTTGGCTTGATAGGCAAAGCTTTTTTTTTTTTAAGGAGGAGACGGTGGATCGTCGCAGGTTTAAATTGCGAAACGACGCGACAGGTCGGGATTATAAGCGCGACGATCATGTAATCCGCGCGCGACGGTGTGTGTAATAGATGATGCTTTGCTAATTTCGGGAGGGAATGGGAAAAAGGCTTGCGAGATGGTTTCTTTTAGATAGTTCGATGCTCGTTTTTGGTTATTTTTGGGGGGACTTGCGTAAAGGACGTTTTGAAGAGCGGCCGGAGGTGTGATAATTTATAGACGGAGGAGTGGATCGGCGCGCGGGCATGCAAATTGAATTTTTTATCTCGGGTGTTTTGAGGATGAGATGTGAGAGGGGAGTGATATCAAGATTTGGCCGGGGAGCTTTGTTGTGAGTAATGTGGAATATGTACGAATAAAACGCGTGCGGTCATGGCTGAAAATAAGGAAAGGAATGGAAAAAATGGATGCGAATAATCTAACCTTATATGCAAATTGGATTATATATTTTTTACTCAGAATCTTACGCAGAATCTTATTTTAGTTTACTAAAATTCTTTTTACACTTTGAATATATACTTACTATATTAAACTTGTGTAATTACAAGTTTAACAGTTTGAATTTTTTTGATTAAAAAAAAGTAACTGGATATTATTATGAGTTGAAAAACTTCAGCTTATATTAAGTAGAATCTTTTTTAATAAAAATATTAACTGAAAAAAAAATTGACCCACTAATGTGCAAGAGATTTGAAACAGTATACGACACCATATAATTACTTATTTCTAGCTGACATTGGATTGTAACTATTATTTTAATTTTTTTCAAGGAACTAATGATACTTCTAGGGTCTGATGTTTTTTTGTTATATCTACTAACTGTTTTTGATTTTCACAACGTATTTCGATATTTGTAAGTGTTAAAAATAAGACCTGAAAATCACTAGTTCGTTTTGTATTTTCACTAAAACTAAAAGTGCAAAACTAATCTAATTACTCAATTGTCTTTTACAAATACTTAAAGACTATCAAGATACAAAAAAGACAAAGATGAAGCTTTATTTTCTTTTACCATTTGTATTTTTTATCAAATCTATTATATTTATTCATTACTTTAAAGTTCTATATCCAACATTGTTCCTTTTCCAAATTGTTTCGAATTATACCTATACGATCATCACTCGAACATTTCTAACATTATGTCATTCTCAAGAGCCAATTACCTCGTAAACGGCACGTAAACTATTTGTATCCGTTAACGCATCAGAATCACGTATTGGCGAGCGCCTTAGATTTATTAGTCATTCGTGCGACATACCTTCAGAAAGCTTCAATGAAGCGACTTAAAATTTTTGGCACACTTTCTCAAAACGTGTAAGCAAAGACACACATACACGCTTTAAATTGCGAAACCATGCACGTGGATTTGAGCTGGCGTGATGCTGCACTTTTGTCGCCACCTTCTGACGTTTATTATTCGTACAACGTAACTTATTTGACTGCGGGCTAAACGCGCTTACGTTTGGCTTATATATTCGCATTATAAAATAGAATTAATCATGACTATGCAGTATTTTTTAACTGCTTATAAAATCAAGACATTTTAAACCGGAAGGGGGCTTCATTTCGTTCTTGCTGTATATCAAGTGGTATATTCCTAAATTAAAAAGTACTTTCACTTTGACTTTTAACATAACTTAAAATTCCAAACTCAAAAACCGAATCAATACTGTCGCAACCGTCCGTTAGTTAATATTCTTAATTCAACCAAATAAAAATTTACCGTATTTATTTAATCAATTCTATTATCTCCTTTCCCAGGCTTCGCGCAGTTCCAGCAGCAGCAGTTCCAGCGTCAGAACCGCTTCGACCAAAGACAGAACTCCTTCAGCCAGTTCAATCAACCACAACACAACCAGTTCAATCAGCCGCAGCAAAACCAATTCGATCATCAGCAGCCGAGGAACTTCCAGTCCCAGGGAGCAGGCGGTGGCGCCTCGTGTCCTGAACCTAACGGCAGGTTCCCCGTAGCTTCCCAGTGCGATGCCTACATTGAGTGCGTCGATGGCGTTGGCGAGCAGAAACTCTGTCCCGAGGGTCTGTTGTTCAACCCCGAGGCGAGGTTTAACTATCCTTGCGGTTATCCGATTGATGTCCAGTGTCTTGGCAGGTCCAGCCTTCGTAAGTGTTTTTTGAGTGATGATTTGCGGTGTTGATCTGCGGAAGCTCGTAGTCTTTAAATTTATCTGGTGTGAATTGTTTTGATTGCCCGAATGGAAAAATGGAAAATATTCCAATCGTAACGAAAACGTACGCAAACGTACTGAAATGTACGCGAATGTAAAAAACTCATTTTTTCATTCCGGTATTTAGCTTCTTATACTCATTCTCTCATTTATAAGTATTATTTAATTATTAAAGAGCGAGTGGGAGAGTAAATAAGAAAGAGAATAAGAAGCTAAACATCCAAATGGAAAGAAAGTTTTGTACATTCGCATACATTTCAGTACGTTTGCGTATGTTTGCGTACGTTCACGTACGTTTTCGTTACGATTGGAATATTTTCCATTTTTCCATTCGGGTACCTTAAAAGATATCTTATATTTTAATTTATCTACTATTACAATAATTTTCCGTCCACCTCACTTTTATCTAAGAAAACAATCGTAAAAAACCTATTCCTCCAACTTCTCGCACAGCAGTCCAAGTACTCAAGCACCCAAATCACCTCGAGATCCATACATCACCCTACAAACCCAGCAGTCGGTAACCCAGCTCTCCACACACATCATCACCCGATATTCACTCCACCTATCGCGCGCGCTCTCATACCGATCGTCGCCTCAGTCGCGCTCGACTTTCTTAAAAACCCACAGACCCGCATCGCACACACACACACATCCACCCAACTATCAAGGCAGCGCGCAGCAATCAAGCCGCCGCGCATACCACTGTACATTCTCCAGACTATAGCGCTAGTCTAACACGGGCCGCGGGCCAGGCGAGACTCCGATCGCTCCGCGCTTACCCACGTTCGCGGCCACTCGCTGTATTTAACTCCCTTCCTACTCTTTAACTGTACTCGCGCCACCCCTGTGTCAACCCCCGAAATCAAAGCCGAGTGCTCCCATCCTTCAAACTAACGCGGCCAGTGCTAGTGCGCGAAGGTCTCTGCGTATACATGTAAGCTGACAGCCGCCAGCAGCTCTCTCACGCACGTACACAAGCACGCACACACGCAGACAGCCGCAAGAAGCAGCAGCAGCGAGCCAGAGATGTAAGTAACGCGTCTATCTCGAAGGAGAGCAGCGACGCAAGGTGTTTGCGTTGCGTCTACTGTCACACACGACCACCTCTCATACATGCGTCTATATACTCCGTTTTCATTCCCGTGATTTTCCGAGCTGCGCTCTATTCTCCTTCTATCTCTCTCGCTTGCTCTTTAATCAGTGCCGAGGTACGCTCTCTCAGAGGTTGCAACAAAGAAGCGCGATTCTCCGCGCCTTTGTTGCTTTTTTTTCAGAGCGTCCCGGAGTCTGATAGGTTTCCGCGGAATTCCGGCCGCTCGGCTATTTTCGAAGGTATTAATGGGGAAGGCTCGATTGCTAAGAGAGCCTCCGGGAATTGTTTACGCTTTTGGAGCGTGAAAGGTAGCCTAGCGCGCATTACGGACTCCGCTCCGGGGACAGTTTTTCCGACGAAAAAGCCGCTGCCAAAAAGCCGTGCGATCGATTTCTCGCGAATACGGATGCCGGAAAGAATAAATAAACAAATATATACGCATACCCGGTACTCCGTTATATTGTAAAAATAAACGATAAATTATTGGCTCGCTCGTCGCGGCTTTATTTCCAGGCGACGCGCGCGGATTACAGCTCCGAGAGCCGTCGGAGGAAAGAAACGAGGTAACGCAGATAAAAACCGGACTCATCGTCACAACAATGAGGAGCGACACTCCCGATTAGTGATATCACACCGGAATGAGATAAACACGTACGTTATTTACTCTTACGCTTAAGCGCGATAACAAAAAAAAAGTGTGTGACGGGCTAAGGGGTCAGAAAACTTCGTTCACACGCTTTCGAGATTTTGGATTATCGTGTGGGTGCACGGCTGTATTGTAAGAAAGCTGCGGGTCCAGACGCGTGTTGCTACAGGGGGGACTAGAGCAGAGGGGGAGATCATTTTGATTCTCGCGCTCCAGAGACGGAACAGGTCTGGGGAGCTGATGTGGGCAACTTTCGTTACCTTGGAGCAAAACATTCCTCGATCGCTCTCGATGTATGCGTCTTTTTTATTCTTCGTATATGCGCCGGTTTTGTAATTAGAACTGCTTCGTATGCAGCTGACTAGTTGGCGTTTGCGCTTTAATCTGCGGATTGAGGAAAAATAGATCGCTTGCGAAATTTTAAGTGAGAGGTTTGCTGTGATGGAGTTTTCGAAAGTGGTTTTTTCGATGGCCGCGAAATTTAAAATGATTAATGAAAATCTGTTTAAAGTTAGTGAAATTGATAAATTGCATCATCAGTCTAAGTAGGATAAAGAATCAAAAACAAAATGAAAATATATTATAAGAATAACAAAGTTGAATCGATAAAAACATCTTCTAAAATACAAGCTAACGTTATTTTTAAAGATTCCTTCCAATTCAAAAGCCACTCGCCGCACGTAAAGAAAAGAAATTTACTCAAAAATTCATCAATCCATATTCAACCCTGAAACCTACTTATTAAGATTCCCCCAACGTTTCGTATTCCTGAACTCGTTAAACTGACCCAGATAAAAAAATCTCTAAGCCGTTTAAACAAGATCTCGTCAATACCGCATCTCTACACTCAAATCCTAAAACCTCGCACTTTCAGCCTTCTAAAAATCACCACAACATTATCCAACAAAAAAAGACCACTCCGTCGCGCGCTCTCGTAAAAAATCCTCGTAAAAACCATCTTCCGAGAAACCGAAGAATATTGACGGATGGCGCTCCTCTCGCCGCACCGAGCTCATCTCCCGTACACCTCGCGTGAAAGACAGACAGAAGGCGCAGGAATTCATTATAAGGCAAAGAGAATAAACAGCGAGATCGAGCGAAAGAAAGAGAAGGCCAGCCTCGGAGCAGGTTTTTCATGTCGGTCATGGACCTTTCGAACGGAAAACGCGCGCGCTGCGCGTTCGGCCATTCAGTGCTTATTACCTGAGCAGCCGCCGCGCTATGCCGTTTCTGCTCATAAAGTGTAATCGATGCAATTTTGCCGCGCGCGAGCGAGAAAATGCAAGAAAAGCGTCGTTGCAACACCGGACTTGTCATTGCTCGCGAGCATGTCGACGGGATACCTTGGCATTTCGATAATTTATGCGCTTTCGAGGGGTTTTAATTGGATTGGAAAATTTAGCGGAACTCGCGTAAACAAAATTGTGTAAATTACTGTAAATGTTTCTCTAGTAGTTGCGAAATTTTATGGATTATGAAAATTGAGCGTTCAATACGTAAGCCCCGAAATCATAACCCTACAGACAGAGCCAATTGATTCGAATAAATAAGCATGATTATCCCATGAAGTTTTATATTTTGCAATAAAAATTCCAACGGATAAAATGCTTTTACAGAACATAGAAAACAACAATAGATCATACCCTAAAAATTTTAAAACGATCCCGCATATCGATGAACGCATATCGCAGACTGCGCGGATCCTGCCGCCGACTATTTTCGGAGCTGTTACATCGAGCGCTGCGCTTATTTATTTTTCAAAAGTTCAGCAGCCGCCGCGATCCTACTATTAGAGAGATCTTTAGCCGAGCTCGGGCGCTTGTTTCTGGCCTGTCCTCGCTGTTTTCTCTCTTTTACGATTCTGTTTTTCTCTCCCCTTTCGCAAATGCGCGTGCGACCACGCGAAAGTGGCGGCGCTTCGCTCGGCGAATGTATATATTAGGAATGTCCTGCGTGTGTCATATTTTGCGTTGCGAGTAATGAAGTCGAAAGTCCATGCGTTGCAAGTATAGATGGTTCCGTGCTGCGCAATCTTTCTGGGCTACTTGAGAATTATTGCGAAATTATGATGTTTACCTTTATGAGTAGTTGTTTTAGTTTTTAGGAATGTGTGAGGAAGTGATTGTATTATCGTAAGCGTGGTTGGTTTTTTTTGGGTTTGACGTCAGGAGGTGAAGGAATTAACGTAATAATAAAAATTTGTGTTAGAATGTAATATTTATTCAAAATTTAGATTGATGATTTAAGCACGATTAAATACGTTTTTATAAGTATACTTATAATACATAATGAGATTTCACAATTAATTTCATAAAAACATTATTATAAAATATATATTTTTTTAAATCTTTAAACTAATATTAATAACATTATGAAGAGTACGATAACCTTTCTTTAAAATAATGTCTAAAATTCATGCAAATGCAAATATTTCATAACGCATTTTCTTTTTTTAAATTAAATTTTTAATACTTATTACGTTGAAAAATTATAAATTTAACTTTTACTGCTTTTAAAATATATTATTTATGTGAGGTTCCAATAAAGTAAATTTTGAAATAAAATATTTTTTTAAATCGGTGAAAAAATAACAAAATTTTTTTTCTCCTCGATTTTTTTCTCTTAAAGATTCTTTGGTCGATTATAAAAATTATGAAAAGTCGGAAGTAAAAATACACAAATAAACAGCTTATGTATATAGTTAGTCACATATAAATTGAAATTTTATTGTGGAATTAAGATAATATTAATTAAGAAGTAAGATTCGATATAGTATTTAAAATTATATTAGTTTCATAGATACAAATAAGATGATGTTCATTGAAGATAAAGTTAAATTTTCTATTCATTTCCTTAATATTCTAATTATTAAGTTTTAAATTAAAATTCAAGTTTATCGACAAAAATAATTCGGAAAATTACGTAATTTTACAGTTGCAAGATTTCAGAGCAGGTCAGTAAATAACTGTTTATCGTATATAGGTAGTGTCAAAAGTATGCTAAGAGAAAGTCAATCGGGCTTGCACTAGTTTCTAGTGTCATCCGTAACAGTTCTATTTTCACGCTTATCTGACTCGTTGAGACTCATAACATATAAACATATTTCGCAAAATTTAATTAGAGTAGAATAATTACATAATTACGATAACACATTATGTGAAAAATACTATAGTATACTTTTACTTTTACAGTCTACATTACGAAGTCTAAGAAGAAATTTGAAATTAGTCATAATTATTGATCACGAATTCTACTAAGATAATTGCTTCGGAGCCTTTGTACAATCAACATTTGCGCAAATCCGTCTAATCTTCATAATAGCGAAAGCTTTTATCGGCAGTGGAAGTAGTTTGTAAAAAAAGCAGCACGATCGGCAACAAAAGTACACTGACATCGCTGTAATCGGAGCAAAACGCGCTCTCGCGCTCGCCCCGTTTCCAGACAATATTTTCGAGCAGCACGCAGATAATAACACTTAAAAAAAGGCCTCCATCGTCGAATATGCGCGCGACGAGCGCTCTCGAACGGAACTCTTCAATTATATGCTATAATAATATAACGTGCATACAGCCGTAAAACCGAGAGGGAGAGGGAGAGAGAGAGGACTCTGGTTGGGTGGCGTTTAGCGGGTACGTTCTTTTTTGGTAGCTGGAGCCGAAAGATTTGTCACTCCTCGAGAAATCTTTTCAGGAGATTCTGAGCCGGAAAGTAAAAAAACGCGACAGTATTTTAGAATGAAGAGCTTAGAGCCAAAATTAAAAATGTCTAGAGAGTATATTTAAAATTAAGGCTAATCATTGAATAATGGTGATAAAAATTTTTATTTTTTATACTATGATTTTTGCATTCTTAAAGAGAAATCAAGTCTGACACTAAATAGACATTATATACGTACTCATTAAATTAATATATTTTTTTATCCGCATTTTATGTTTGAATTTTTTTTACAATAATAACTTTTATGATCACGTTACGAAAAAAAAATAATGAAAAATTAATTACTTTATGTAACTTGTTGTAGAAAATTTTACGGAAATTCGCACTTTTATTAGGCAGATAATGAAACATGATTTTGATCTTTAAGAACTACTAATTTTTATGTAATAATTAAAGCTTACTCAATCTTTAAAAATAAAATAAGATACATTTTTCATTTCTAAAACTAAATTTTTAAAACTTTAATAAGAAAATTAATGACGATCGGCAATTAATTTGTTTAAGCCTCCTAAGTATACCGTATGATTCAATTTCCCTCGTAGTCAAAACCCAAGCCAACACAATCCAAAATGAAAGAAAAGTCAATAGTTTTGAAGCACAGCATGAGTCACAATAATAATAAATCTTTTTCAGAAAACAGAAGCCAAGAAAACCCATTGAGTAACACCTCTCCATCATTAAGAACACAAAAACGAAACCTACCAATTTCACCGTTTGCGTCAAACCCCAAGCAAACAATTTGATATCAAAACCGACCGAAAGTCGCGTTATTACGAAAATGCAAAATCGAATAGCGTGACACTGCGGGCAAGGTGCATCGCTTGTCGTCGCGCTATTACATGTAGCCGCTCGGATAAAGCGCGCGTACATACGTAATTATTGCATGCGCGCGAGCGCGGGTTGATCGCAACGTCGCACAGCGCCGGAAGTGATTCATCTGCGCCTTTTTTTGTGTTTCGCGTGTATATGTATATCTCGATCATGTGTAGCCACAGCAGCCGATGGCTTGTACCTAGTAGACTACTTATTATTACTGGTAGCTGGTATTAGTCACCGGCTCGTTTTACTCCCTCCCCTCTTTCTTTTTCTCCCCGGCGATAGTAGCAAGTGAGTTCAGTGATGCTTGGAAAGCGCAAAATATTTCGGAGCATCTGAGGGGTAGGGATTTCCGAAGTCGGTGACGAGGCGCGAGGATTTATTATAGAGGCGGACTAGCGGCTAACACGTGCGCGAGACGGTGAAAGTATTTCTTTTGAGGTTGATGTGCGAATGTTAAAAGTTGGGTCGTAAATACTTATGGGGTTTTAAAGGAACGCTATTTTTTAGCATCTTCTTTGGTCAACGAGTAATTTACAGACACATATGTATTTCGATATTTTTACTTTTACTTTAATGTAACTTGTAATTTTGTTAATTAACAATTACATGTATGATTTTAATTGATATGTTATATATTCATATTATTGTACAGCATGATTGAATCTTAGGCTTTAATGGTTTAAAAAAAAGTTAAGTCATTCAAAATTCTAGATGATTGCTGATAAAAATTTTATTCTAGATATAAGATTTTCATTTAAGTTCAGTGATATAAATCTGATTATAAATCATCTCGTAATTTAAATGAAATATTTTATATGTTATATAAGTAAAAATCAAATCAGAGATCAAGTTTATAATTTTAGATATCCAAACATTTTTTTCTGAGACTGAAACTCGTTTGTGTAATATTTTTTATAGTTTATACTCATTATGATATAGTGGCTGAAGGGTTATAAAGAATAGGAGTGAAAAAACAAAATATGTTAAATTTAAAAATACGTGATTTTATTTATATATTGATAATACATCTATATTTATGTCATTTATCTAAAAGTAGGAAATCTTTTCAATTTTAGTACTTGTAAAAAAATGGAATTGTTTTTGTTAATGGAATCATGTAATTATCTTTATTAAAAAATGTTTTTTTTGCTGGATTACTATTAATAAAATAAGCCATGATCAGAAATAATTTTGCGAGAATAGTACATTCTCGAAAAATCATTAATCAAAATAAAAATATACCACAAGTACAATTAGAATAGCGTACATAAACAAGCTCATAAAAATGTTCTTAATTATCATTTGCCCTAAGATTGATTGACGAATTGAGCACTGAAGGTAAGATGTAATGGATTCACTACTGCCATGAGGATACATTAACATTTGTTGATACCGCTGTTGCTGTACTTGGTGTAAAACTGGTTCCAAATTATCCATAATCTGTGCTTGAAATTGTATTATTTGATGTTGCATCCAGCTCGTTAAAGCTTCTTGCTGCTCCTTGAATAAAACTTTCTGATGATCCAACGATTCTTCCAGTTGCTTTTTCACTAAGTCTTGAAACATTTGGTACATTTCCTTGTTCATGACCGTATCGTCACTGTCTGCGTCAGATTGATTTGTCGACACTTTCGGTAAAGATAGATTTTCAACAGAGTGCCACTGTTCACTCTGTGCCTCACTTGCAGAATTAAGATATGCTCTGATGGTGCCTTCGATTTCAAACGTATTATAACGATCTTGGTTAATACTATCAATGTCTAAACCACTCGCTGCTGCTTGTTCTTCAGGTTCTGTGCATCTTGCGACTCCACGATTTATATTACACTTTTCCTTCTTTTTGTCTTCATTATTACCTTGGCTCTCCAAACTGTTCGCGAATTGTAACAAACTTTCATTTTGTCTGCGTCTTGATCTCACCCCCTCTTCATTATTCGTTCTTTCTAGCTCATCAAACATTTTTTGTAATTCTTTCTTGAGCTGGGACCATGAGTAAATGTCTTCTTGAATTTGTAGCCATTCCTTAGCGATTCCCTTCAAAGCTAATCTAGCGTTAATAAACGTCTCATAAGAACCCCAGCCGTTAGCTACAGCTAGTTGATCTACCCTTCTTATCCAGTTTTCGATTCGATGAGTTTTGTCTGCTCCTGTGAAAGTTGGAATTGGCTGATATTCCAGCTTCGTGTCAATATGTTCCTCCTGCGATTCATCGTCTATATGTGGAAGCAGTTGCTTTCGCATCCTCTCCAAAGCTTTTAGGGATTCAGCTTGAATACTTTCAATATTTTCGCACATCTTGCTTTCTCTGAATGATGTTGCTTCAATGATGCTTTTATACAGATTGGCTACCTGACTGAGGATAACACATTTATATCAAACCATTTATGCAAACCCAGGTAGAGGGTGCTTAATCCCTTAATTACCTTTACTGTATTATTGAATGAGTCAGTTCTTATTCTTGGAATTCTAATAACGATTACCCATAAAGTTATGCACTTAAAGTTGTGCAAAAAATTACAAAATTTAAATAATGTTTAAATATTTTTTATAAATATTTCAAGATATTGTTTTACAGTTTTTGAAAAAATAATTATGAATACTTTTCACAACAATCGATCATGTTAAAGGAAAAAGGAAATAAATATATAAAATGCATCAGTTCTTATTCTTGGAATTCTAATAACGATTACCCATAAAGTTATGCAAAAAATTATAAAATTTAAAAAATGTTTAAATATTTTTTTTAAATATATCAAGATATTGTTTTACAATTTTTAAAAAAATAATTCTTAATACTTTTCACAACTGTCGATCATGTTAAAGTAAGAATGAAATAAATATATAAATAAATAAAGATTATTGTACTGATTAAAATAAAAAAATGTTTAAATACGAAGTATTTACAACTGAAATTTGTGAACATTAATTAAAAAAAAAATTGTTAGCGATTGATCTACCAAATATTTATTTAATTTGAAAGTAACATACACCGTTAGAAGTATTAACAGACAAAAGCTGTTAAAAATGAATTATAGACAAAATGACTGTTAAATAGACACATTTTTGTCAGTTAATTTAAGATACAATTCATTAACAGACAAAAATTATTAACAAACTACATGCATATTTTCAACTGTACATAAATAACACATGATTTTTGAAAAATTAAACTTTTTTGGGGAAAACCACTTCGAGAAAAAAAGCCATTGGTAAAAGAGTCCCTGAACCTTCTTTTCATTTAACAATAACAATCCGAAAATTACCGCACATAACCAACGTGGAAAAAGCGCGCAATGCTGTTACTCAAGTGCGTTCGCGTGTGCGTGCTTTTAAAGCAGCGGCTTTTTTATCAGCGCGTATCATCGTCAGTGCGTAACTCGTCGGTCGACTTCGCGTGCAATAAAACCGAGCAGTGGGTTAGAGGAGCGCGCCGGCTCACTTGAGCCTGCCGAGGACTTATAACTGTAAACTTTGAACCAAGAGAGAGAGAGAGAGTTTTTTTACTCGTTGAAGCAGAAGGCGCGGACGTAGGCCGACGAGGATCGACGACCGATATTACATCGTCGAGAAATAGGAACGAGTCATGAGGCCTAGCAAGCAACTCGTTTTGCGATTTATTGCGGAGCGCTTGAGCCTTGAGTGTATATGTAGGCGTTCCTGTTTGGAAGCACTTTCTTCGCGGCGTGTTTGATTTATACATATGCGAGGTTTGAATAAGGGAGGTAATCGCGTTACTTTTGTTTTGGACATTTTCGGTTTATCGGAATTTGTTCGAACAAATTACCGTCAATTTGTTGTAAATTAAATCGTGGCTATTTATAATTTTATAGATTGTTCGTTTTATTGACAGGCTGTGCCATTATCTGTGATACATGCTTGAATCATAACTTTGCAGTATTTCTTTGTCTGAATTTGTTAATTTGTTGTTTTCAATTATTTATATTTGTTTAAGTATTTCAAAATTAATTATTTCATAATTTAAAATAAGCTAAGTTAAAGTATAAAGTTTAGAAATTGAAAAAATTGCATTTTTAAAGTATTAATAACGGTTTCAACACTAGTTTTAGTAATTAAAAATTAAAATCAGCCGTAATTATGTTGTACTATAAACTGTATTGTGTCGAAGATTATTCGACTGAACGTGCAATGAATGCACATTTGAATTCGTTGATGTAAAATTACTTATTGTTTCAATCATTATTCATGTCATTTTAAACACTTGATTCATTGTATCAATATTTTCTTATTAAGGGATATATGCTACACAAATTAGAGTGGTTTATTTAAATCAAAATAATTTAAAACTTCCAATTGAGCAATTTTATTGTAAATTAACAATGTATTATCATTAAAAACTATTTAATACTATTGATAAAAGATATTTATTATTTTGTTTATTTGAAATGATATATGAATAATAACTAAATTCTTAAAAATTTGCAAAATTGCATTTCTCAAATACTTCTACGTGCACTTATGTATTATTTCTCACTCTAACCAGTATTTTAATTGATTTCTGATATTTGAGTTTATTTTCTAGAAATACCGAGTCGTATCTTTTTACACTTAGTGTTATAGCTAAGAAAACCGGTTAACTTTGATATACCAGATAATAAAAAAAAAAGTTTTAATAAAATATTGCTGTTCACGTTCCTATATCTATCTAAAACCACAGCCGACTGGCTACTTACACTTTTTTCTTATCTCAGCGCAAACGCACCTTTCTAACGAAATGCTAACGCGCATGCTTATGAAACTCAAAGTTATGTAATGATGTGACATAGTGTATTTGATTATTACATTGTACCATTCAGTACTAGTATCATTAACCGAGTCTCATTCTGCTCTCTGGCGTAAAACAAATTTCAACAACCAAATTGCATGGTTTGTTGGAAATTCGCATTTTAATTGTCTTTATTTGCTTAAGAACATTTATGGTGAATCGTAAAATATGAAATACACAATTTATTTTAATGAAATTTTATGTTTTTATGATAATATCAGTTCAATAGTCTTTTTTTTATTTTGCATTGTAAGCTATTGTTTGAAAAAAAGGTATCTGTTAACATATCTTCTGAGTGAACAAGCATCTATGTGACGTGTTTGAAAATACACAAAGAACTTGCATATTTTCATAGTATTACTCTTTTTGGAATTCATGTTTGTATTAGTAATAGGTAAAATACTGTGTACTTTCAATAAATAAAGAAAAAACGCTGTTATTATTTTTTTTTTAAATTAAATTAAAATATGCAATCAATTTTATATTTAACAATATTCGCTCATTATAATTTCACATTTTTAATAAATTTTTTATCTTTATATTTATCAATATATCTCAAGATCATTATAAAAATAAATGTCTAGAAATAGCATTTATTTTAATCACCACATTTCAGAGCTCGTCAATATTGTCGATATTATCAATGCGTTAAAAGCTCAAGTATGCTATGGAACTCTTTTATCGGTATGCGCGCGTACAATGACACATCTCAATATCATCGAGTTGTATTTCACGATGTGTTTTCTTTCTTCGACAGAGAATATTGGTAATCTGCAAACTATATAGTTTTTTAGCCGACTTTTATTCCTGGAATCGTTCGTTCATATTTTAATGAAATACTTGTCAGCAATTTTGGATTAATCATTTAACAGCTTTTCTCGAGAAAAAAATAATTCAATGATTCACTTGGATATTATCTTAAGTGCGCGCACGCAAACCATTTAGCAAGTACCTTGAAAAACGATCATAATAATCAGAGTGTAATAAAATTCGCCTAAATTTTATAAGCGCATAAAACTGAAATTTGTCTAAACGTTAGAAGCGAAAGAAATCAATGCCGAAAGAGTCTTGTACACAGTACACACATTATTCATTTATACATTCTAAGGAAAATGAATGAACCCGTATCGTATTATTTCCCCTCGACAACTGCATGACGTTTCCACAACTGGATTCACGTTGGATTGTGCAGTCGCATATTTCCTTGCAAAGTTGCCTTTGTTTGCTTTTCCATTGATTTTCTTCATTTACACATCTAATGTAAAAATCGTTTGATTTTTCTACAATGTTATCTATTCATAAAATATATTGAATGTTATTGCTTGAAAAATTTTCTAGATAATTTTAATTGTTATATTTAAAATATTTTCTTTATTTTTAATTAAAAAATAAACAATAAATAAATAACAAACAAACAATAAATCTAAGAGTTACAAAGTAATAGAATAGAAACATTTGAGTATTCAATTATAAAGGGATTGTACAACTATTCTTATTGTCCTGCAGAAGTAAGATACATTTTACTTGGTAAAAGGGATTAATTGGTGTCAGACCCTTTTTGTAATTGCATTGTGCGTTGAAGTACATACGTAGTAAATTTAAGCTGACTCCATAAAAATTGCTGTTTCAAAGATGTAAGAAGTATCAACGACGCACTCATTCTTATACACATAATAAATTAATGATTCTTTTTAAATCATTAAGTAATATAAAATATTATATCTCTATCATTAAACTGAAACGGACTATACAAAAAATATAATCACCGCTCCTAATAAATATTCCATCACATCGCAAAGCTCCCTTAAAAAAAAGCTTGCACATTAACAGCAATCACTACCAGCAATTTTTTTAAACTACAATAAAATTAGCGCTAAACCCTAATAGTAGTCTCCTTACAAGCTCTCTCGCTAGCTCGCGAGCGCATGGGAAAAATCTTAGAAAGACACATTACGCTCATAAAGTGTAATTGAAAAATGTGCAAGCAGCTTCTAAGATAGCCGCCGTCAGTGCCTATGCCGAGACAGAAAGAGAGAAGCTTGAAGCACACATTCGAAATGATGACCCGTATGTAGCGGCTGTCATCCGCCTGGCTCTTGCGCACGGAGGCAGTAGTGTGGGCATATACACATGATACGCTACACGCCGCTACGCTCTCCGTCCTCATTAAGGGAAGTGGATTGTGTCGGGCCAGGGCCGTTTATTGGATTTTTGGGGCCTTGCACTTAGAGGTGTTTTAGTGTTTTTTGAAATTTTATATTGCTTGTTTGTATAGCTCATCGTGACGAGATTACGTTGATGGATCGGTGCTGTTGATTATAGCATTTAATTCTAAAAAACAAATGTGGTTTCTTTTAAATAATGTTTGAATTGAATAGAATTCAAGGTGATAATAAAATTGTAATGTTTATAGTTTTCTGAAATATTGACTACTCTTTGTTCGAAGAAAGGTCGCTTTTAAGTCAATAATCGATAATCTATAATACACCATTTTTTTACCTTCTTGTTTCAAACTATTTATACACAATTATACTTTCTTTAACATTTCAAAACAACTTTTTATTCCAACTGTCGACTACATATTTTGCAATGCATGCTTGATATTATTTTGAATGCTATCAAATTCCATTTATATTTTGCATTTTTAGATTGACTCTCGATTAATGAAAAATTATTACATACAGCAAAATTAACGTTTAATTTTCTCAACTAAAAATTTTTATCTTTGAAAAGAAATAATTCACATGATACTTTGTTTTCATAGAGTCATTCTTACATTTATTGTTTGGGAATGTATCACGTACGACACCGGATAGTAGCAGACACAACATTTTAATGAAGCCAGAATTAGTTTTCTTTTTTCGTTAATGTCCTCGTATACATTAGATTGGAGTATTTATCTCGGTTACACGATGCCGAGATTATGTTTTGAGAATCGTTTTGGACTTCCTCAATTATTCGGATGTAGTGTGTGACAAGGAACGAGTGCAGACACCCTTCCGACTGTTAACGCTCGAGTGCGTTGGTAAAGAACAGCAATCCTTTATTCACTTGTTAACATCGACGCCCTTTTATTCTAAAGTTCAAATAAAGGCTCAAAATAATGCGTTGAAAATAGTTGAATACTGAAGTCTATAAACAATGCACTATAATGAGATCGTAATACGTAATAATAGAATCTACATGGTTGTATACGCAAATAACAAAGGTCCAAAATTCCATTGAAAATTTGATTTATATATTTATAATTTATAAAAAATTTGTATCTTGCAAATTTTCTGGGATCTATGCTGTATTTATATTTTATAATCTATAATAAATTTTTCTTTTTTATTTATGCATGTCCCAAAGAATTCTGTTTACTCATTCATCTTTCATAATAGCCGAGGTATTATTTTAAGTACAGTTTAAAATTTTCAAAAGACAAATTATGCATACTTAGCTTTGTTTGTAAACCTGTAAGCATGTGGCAGATATTGCGTTGTTTTTTTTTTTTTTTTAGTAAGCTTTAAAATTTATGTTCATAAAAATTTTTATAATATGGCTGGGATTAATGATGGGCTACCCAAGTTGCGAAAAGTTCGGTATTTTTTGGTTTTAATGTGATTCATACAAATTTTTATAATATTTACCTCTTATAAACCTTTATATTTATCAGAAATACTTTATACTAATTTCTAATAAAAAATTTCTAATAAGATCAAATTTATTTATCGACGTGTCTTAAATATACTTAAATATCTTATATACAAATAAATTTATTATTAATTATCGCTCTTTGTTCTGGCGCCTTCCAAACCGAAGTGATGATATACGTTTCATAGTGTATACTCTTTTTATATCTATCATATTATATACTTCCGTTTCACGATAATAGTCTCAAATGACTCTCTTCTATCTGTTCATTCTTATATGATTAAAATATTCTTCTAATCACATACTCAAATTTCACAAAGAAATACCTTAACGATTACTAATTTCATTAGATAATGACTTATTGTTCCACCCACGCCTATATTCCGATAATGCATCCAACCCACGCTTCACTCCATTCTCCCTAAATTCTCGAAATCCTCTTCACCCCGATTTCCAATATTAAGAAAACACAGGACATGTCACAATTCGCCGTAGCGAAATAAAGAAACGCCCGAGTCATTCATTTTTCGCTCGGCAGGTACTCACGGCGCAATAGCTTTCCTAAAAATCAAAACTCCCCAAATAAAGCCTTTACTTACGAGCGCACGCAACTCACGAGCTATAACGAAACAAAGCGTTACAGCTCCGACAAAAGAAAAAGAGAGAAAAACGTAGAGCTCGGTGAGCGCGCGGCTAAGGAGTCATTATGCGCGCGTGTGTAATTGCCTCGGCGACAATGACTGGACCTTTCCGAGAAGGTATACGACTCAGGGAGGACAGTTTCGCGTGCTCGGCAAAGCGCGCCGATGGCCTCTTGGATCGGGTTGGCTTTGCAGCTCGGACTTTGCTCGCCGCGTCCTCGAGGACTCGCATAATGAGGGCTATTATTGCAGACTTTGCGTCGCGGCTTTTGCGCTTTGCGTTAAGGAGCTCTGTTAAGTTGCCGGTGAAAGAAATTAACAGATTGTTGTGGTGTGCTTGTGACGTCAAGTTTTTTAAAAGGTGTAGTTGTTTGTTGAGATGTATGTGTTCACGGCTGGGATTTATGATGAGTTGCGCGTGTGGTGAAAGGTAATGAGGTCCGGTGTATTTTGGTTTTGATGTAAATTATGGAGTGTGAAAAAAGGATTTGTTAAGGATTGTTAGTATATTCTTCTTTCTATGTACTTTGTATAGAAACTGTATTTATTATAGTATTGTTTTTATTACTAATAATTTTTAATCTTTCGTTATCTATATAAATTTATAACGCGATATGAATAACTTTTTGAAGAAATTATGCCGTAGCTTGTTCGGATCCTTTGTGCTTTTATAAAATAATTAATTCATTATAACTATTTGATATAAGTAAACAACATATTAGAAACTATTCGATTTATTTAAATCATTGAATTTTAATTTGTAATCGTCAAACTCTAACTAAAAAAAACTTTTGTTTATACATAATAGTATTTTATAAAATATTTTGTATTATTAAAAACTGAATTAAATTTTTTTATTTTGTTTTGTTGAGCCAAATCATAGTCTCTTGTTAAGTAAGATGTAACTTAAATGCTCTATATTATATATTTTTTTTTTTGAATGCTGTAAAATTCATTATAGAATAAGTTGATAGTATTCCAATAGAACAACAAACATCAAATCAATATTTAAATAAATAATGATCATAAAAGCTTTGATGAACATTTTAGTCACATTTTGATAAGATGCATTTTTTCCAATTTCAGTATGGATGAATCGTCTTGCTTAATGATTCTACGAATACTTATCTTTATTATGATAATTTCCAAAAAAAAACAAGATAGTTCATGCATGATGCAGTTTGATAATTAACAGAATAAAAATCATATTTACATTGTTTTATTTTCTGAGCAAGAAAATATGTAAAATGTCACTGAGTTATCTCTTCTTTTTTTCATTAATCCTTTGATGCCTTTCATTAAGTGAATATTATGGATATGAGAATTTACAGTTATTTTAAAGTTAAATAAAAATTATACATCTAATACACATGAATGATGACATTAATTTTACTAAATATATCCTTCATTGTACAAAGAGATATATCTTTAAAAACACGGTAATTCTTCGAATGAAAATTGTTGCAATATATATTGATTATTACTCATTGATTATCATATTTTGTGTAGAAAAAATTTAAATTTCAAATTAGAATATTGGTCAAAGGATATTGACTTACATTAAAAAAAAATAATAAAATTTAGACTTGTACTTTAAAGGTGGATTTAATTTCAGAGAAGCCTACATTATACAATAAGAAAATAGAGGATTCATTTGCAGAAAATATTTTGTAACAAAGCATTCTTGTATCATCTGCATTATAAATATTACAATAACATTTTTAAATTATTTTTTATATGATTAAAACTTTTGGTATTGAATATATCTATAAAATCCTATTAAATTAAAATTCAAAAAAGTAATTTTTATTATTTTTTATGAGATGTTAAATTTACATTTTATTATTAATAAATTTTATTTACTTTATCAAAAAACATATAATTAAAAAATATTAGAAGTCTAACGCAGTTAGAACAAAGAAACGTTATTTTTCAATGTTGTCGTTGTTTTTTATGTTTATCTTTGAAGCCAATTTGAGATCGAAGTAATTACTGATCTATTACAATTATTTGAAAATCTCAATAATTACTATCATTAGATCTAATGACCTCTATAAAGGTCTTTGTAGATTTACTGAAAGTATAAAATCCACTATTGTGAAGTGCAAATAAGTATGTAATAGTTATACATTTTGTTAATTATTTTGTTTATTATTTTGAATAAAATTTAATTGAAATAAAATATTTTTTTTAGGGCATTGTGAATATTTATATTATAGTTATTTATTTAATGACGCAGTTTTTATTAAAAATGAAGGAGTTTTATGTGTATTGCTTACTGCAGAAAAATTGTTTTACTTTCCTGAATTTTTTATTACTTTTATTGACTTTACCAATGACGTCTAGTTTAGACTCAGAGAAAAATATTCAATATTGAGATTAACTAGATAGTAATAACTTTAATATTTTAGTTTAGATTTTCCATAAGATTAGAAAATTAAAGAAAAATCTCGTTTTCCAAACACAGCCCAACGGAAGGAGGATTTTATCTGTCGTTCAGCTTCCTGTGACTCAGTCCCGCTATCTACGCTCCTGGCTTTTATTATGCTTTATTTTATAGAGCGAACCTGATCTGCCCCTTTCATTTTCTGTTACGACGACTCGGAGGGTCTTCATGCTCTCTCTTCGCCTTTGGGCGACGATAGTATTAAAACAGTTTTGGGATGGGCGCTTTTATTGGGTATCAAGCCTATTCAAGGTTGATGACTTGTTAAAAAGATAATGTAGAGTTGGATTGAATAAGTTGCTTTATATTTATAAATATTTGTATGTGCTAAAGTCATCGTTGTTTAATGAAAAAACTAATTTATCATATTTTTCATCGGTTTAATGAGGAACTATGGAACATAAATCTCACTTAGGCGCTGTACTGTCACTATAGAAATTAAAGCAATTTATTAAAAAAAAGTCTGTCTGATTATTTGAATAGTTTAGAAATTTTATGATTATACACTTTTTATGATTCGTTTATGATGCAAAAATGATTATATTGTTTTTTTCACGAAATCTAAACAATAATATCATATAAGGTTATATAAATAATAGTGACAAACCAAATGTTTTCTCCATTTAAACTTAAAATTACCTATTAGCATTTCGGAAGCAAATAGATATACAATTTGTCATAAGTAAATCCTTCAAAGAAAACTCGTAATAATCTCTCACAGCCGATCTATCTCATTATCTCAGAGCACCCTCGGGCCTCAAAGATGAATGGACCCTACCGTAAACCTCCTACGCACCAAATGTCCATTCACATTACAGCTTTCGCATATTTAGACGCTTCCCTCTCCTTTTCCCTCTCACACTTACTTTCATTCTTACTTCAAGCGACTTATCGCTACTATCTCGGCTATCCCACGTCGAAGCGTGAATAGATTGGTTTATCTAATCGCATTGATTTTTTCCTTCCAGGCTCGAGATCATGCTTAGGATAACGGACGGATACCTTCCATAAAAAGAAGCCGATCCCCGACGCCCTGCCTGGGATCAGTTGGGAAGATGGTTTAGTTGGTTTTCGGAGATCGCTGCACCATCGAACGAGGAACGTCGCAAAGATGAGGACGAAAATCATTGGATCGTTGGCCGGCTTGGCGGTCGCGTTATTCTTCTTCGGAGTGATCGAGGCTCTCGAAGGCCCGAATGTCTGCACTAGACAAGTGTCGTAAGTTGAGAAATGTCTATTATTTTATATAGTTGAATAATATGCGAAGGATTCGATGAAAAACAGTTGAGTTAAGAATCTATCGTTTCGTTGTAAAAGTTGTAAGGAGAGAACGCATTTATTGATTTATAACGAACTAAGTATAGTGCAAAATTTATTTAATGACGGTAGACTACTAACCAAGTATAGTGTAAAATTTATTTAATAACAGCCGACTACAGTATATTTGGTTCGTTGTAAATCGATAGATTCCTTCTATCCTTTCACTTAAAAACAGTTATAGTTACATTTGGATGCACTAAATAATTTTAACATATCGAAAAATACTATTTTCAGGGATACAGTGACAGTGAAGGTTTCAGAACAAAAACCTTACACTGAAAGAACGAAGACTTTCTGTTGGAGCTTCCCTCCAACTTGTTCCAAGTATAAAATTGTCTTCAAAACCGTTTACAAAACTCAAGTAAGTAGTCATTTTTTACTTACCGTAGAGTTTACCATGCGAGTATATTCATACGTATGTTCAGTAGTCCTATATTAAGAAAAATGCATAATTTTGTTCATTTTCCCAGACAATAACCAAACAAAGACCAGTCGAAGAGTGCTGTAAAGGTTACACGCAAACAAACACCGGTGATAGATGCATTGCAGTATGCTCAGAACCCTGCCTTCACGGCACTTGTGTTGCTCCAGACGTCTGCAAATGTGAATCTGGTTATGGTGGGCCGTCCTGTGACGTCAGTAAGTGCATCGTTTTACTAATTAAAAATTAAAATTATTATTAAATAAGTAAAGTTTAACGAGGAAAATCAATAGAAATACAGCTAATTATAAATAGTTTTGTTGATACATATAGATATGGATGCATATAAAATTATGGTGTCTGATATTTGAGTATTACAAAATATTTGATAGTGTTCGCTGCAACGTTTCTAAATAAATTTTAAATAATTTATGTACTGCATTCCGTTTATGACTCGTTTCATGAATCACTTCCAGATTACGTTTGTAAATATATTGAAAAGAGCAGGTTCAAAAATGTGTTAAAATTCTCACGGATCCGGAAACAAAACATTCACGTGTAGTTTTCATGCATATTCAAAGCTAACAGAATCATAAATTTTTACTCTTTTTCAGTAGTTAAAAATATAGTAGACTTTCAATCATAAAATTTAAAAATTTTTAACTTGGGAAATTTTGCGGATAAAATTAATAATTCATTTTTGCAACATTGCTATTATTAGGAACCTTTAGAAAAATCGATAACAATATTTTCTTAATACGATAGCTTTTATAGTTAGCTAGCTTAGTTAGCTAGCCTAGTTGGTTAGCTTTTATAGTTTGCTTAAACATTTCTATACCTTATTTATTAGAATTTAATCTGTTACATAATAAAGAATTTGCCAAATTAATTTATTAAAGTATTCATAAATTTAGTGTCACTGAACTCGCTGCTATGATATTCTCAATATAGGTCATGTTTTACTTTTAACGGTCAGAATGACTTGCTATTTGAGATTACTTCACTATATAAAGATATTATGTAAATTATTTGATCGACGTTGATTAATCTTTCTCAATCGGTGATTATTAAATAATACTAAATATTGATATTTAAAAATTTCTTAAAAAAAATCAGCATGTCTTTATTTGTTTCCAGAAATGCAATTATCATTATTCATAAAATACATTTGAAGCAATTTTAAAATTTTGCGATAATCATTATTAAATAAACATTTTAAAATATTTAAAAAAATTCAATTCACATCTCAAAATTTTTAACTGGAGCCGCTATCTTCATTCGAACTCGTCTATACACTTTTGGCAAACTTGTCCACTTTCCTCTCGCGTCAGAGAAATCTCTAAAACACAACTCGACCAACATTCCTCTCGCCGCCACTCAAAAAGACACTGTTCTGTTTTCAGAGTGCCCATTCGCCAAGTGGGGCAAGGACTGCCAGCAGGACTGCCGGTGCGCCAACGGTGCGAGCTGCGACCCCTACGACGGCCAGTGCACCTGCACCCGCGGCTGGACCGGACCCTACTGCGAGGAGAAGTGCCCGTCTCACCGCTACGGTCAGAATTGCGGCGAGGAGTGCCGCTGCCTCAACGGTGGTAGCTGCCACCATATCTCCGGCGAGTGCCACTGCGCGCCTGGATACACCGGGCCATTGTGAGTACATATGCACCGAAGTGATTTTGGGAGAGTGAGGGTGGATGTGGGTGATGATGGTTGTCGGAGGGTTTTGACGAGCTTTATTAAGAAAGACGAATGTGCAATTTTGAGGAATATGATTATTGGATGTTTCATGATTCATCGGTGCTTGAGTATGTACTCGAGATAGTTGTTTTTGTATGTACAGATAGAGTTGAAACTCTATAAAAAAGTTATATGACACAAGTTTCAAGATATAATAATTACTTTTCTTTTTTTTTTTACTTTATCTAAAAGACTGCAAGGGGAGACTGATATTTTTGCACGACTGAGTCACTTCAATATACAAATCAGGCTAAAAAGTTTCAAATTTTTGAGAATAATAATTGCGGAGTGGAAAAGCATGATTTCATCCGGCGGTGATAAATCCGAGTTTTACTAGAAACTTTTTTCGCTGATAACTAATACAATTGTTTCCGTATAAAAATAATCGCTAATGTCCTAAATTCCGAGAAGCGGTCCACCTTTTTCTCCAATCCCTCAAGAAAGAGAAAAAGTTTAGCATTTCGTACAGCAGCATCAAATCAGTCAACTCCAATTCTCATTCATGAAGCTCATCCAATATAAATTAAGCACGAATGTTTATTCCCACTCCGAATTCCGAAAATTACAAAACGATCACAGAATGCCAGAACGTGCCAAGCATATGAAATAGCTCAAGCATTCACTGTACCGCGCTAATTCGTGATGTGAATGAACCTGTCCACCTACTCTTTCACGACTACGCGCTAACGTCGTTGTGCGTCTGTGTGCGCGACACGAACTAATGCCTGCCAACGTATTCACGCGTTCGGACTGCTGTAGGCATCGACTGTTTCAGTACATCTATACTTGTATGGAGCAGCTCTGTGGTTTTTCTGAGAACCGTCTCGCGAAGATATCTTTGCGGGATCTTGTTTGGCTTTTACCTGTAGGAGATTATTTTTTTGGCTTTAAAAGGTGATGCTGATGCAATTGCTGAATACGTAATAGTATTGGATTTGAATATTATTGGCTTTGTGGTTGGTTCACGGTAATATTGACATTTGGATTCAGAATGGAATAATAAATATTAACTTGTAAATAATATACTATTATTTTTCTCAAATTTAAGATTTATTTTTTATTTTAATTACTGTATTTATACATTTTTTTCGCCCTTTTTATAGTCAGTTAATCCTTACGTATTAAAGGGATAAAATAATAAGTAGAATATCAAATTTAATCAAAATTAATTATAGTAAAATCATATTTTTTCTTGACAACATAGTATAAAGTTCGACTGAATTGCAATCATTGCGTGCGTTGCATAGAAAGTAAAAGCGCAACGCGAATAAAATGATTAGAACACTTTCTAAATTGCTTCATCCTCTTGGATATCATATAATATCATAGTAATTAACTATATATTTTACGTCAATTATATAATTATAATCGGAAATCTTTTTTTTACTTCAATAATATAATACTTCTATTCCTAACTAGACTAATAAAAAATTGTTTATAAAATATTTATAGTAAAGTATTAAAAATACAAAATAAAATATATGGTTGTACAATTAATAACAAATTCAATTTATTTCATTAAAGATGTGATGATCTCTGCCCGGCTGGAAAACATGGGGATGATTGTAAATCGGAATGCCGTTGCCAAAATGGAGGCTCTTGCAGTCCAACGACAGGGAAATGTTTCTGTACTCCAGGATGGACGGTAAGAACAAAATTAAATTTTAATTACTTATAGAAAGAATTGAATACCATAAAATTCATATTATGTTGAAAAGCATATAAATAAGTTAGTCAAATCTATATGAATATAAAATTATAATCCGTTTTTAACATTTGTAAGAGAAATTTACGAAATAGAAAAAGAAAAAATTATTTAAAAACTTTTTCTAGCGAGAACGTATAAAATTCACAATAGTATTGAAGCAAAAGCAATGCGCATTCTTGCAAAGAGTGAACACGGTGCAACGACTACTATTGTTTTCGATCTGCTTCCGGTTTCATTCGTGTTTTTGGAAGCATTATTACATGAAATTGTAGATTTTCTATACATCAGTATACTGTTACTGTCTTGATTAAGTAAGAAAAAAATTATACATTTACGTTTTCGAGATTTCAGTACTAAATTAATGCTAATTTTATAAATAACATTCATTAATAAACATGCTGATAATAAATATATAATAAATAACTTTTTTAAACGAGAGTGTACTTTACAATTCTAAACTTATATATAATCTACATTTAAGTTTATGTAAAATGAATATTTAAGACGAAACCATCTTTAATGTGTTTTTTATTTATATCTAGGGATCAGTCTGTGCAAATCGATGTCCAGATGGTTTTTGGGGAAAAAACTGTAGCGAGACTTGTGAATGCTATAACGGCGCAGGATGTGATCATATAACTGGAGAGTGCATTTGTAAGCCTGGATATACAGGAGATAGGGTAAAATTATTTAATTTTATTTTAATAAATATGTAATTATGAAATAAATTTTTTAATTTGCTCTATCAGATTACAATTTCAATCAATATTAATTTAGAAATTAAGATTTTTCTTATTTTTATGAAGAAATAAATAGTTATATACGACAAAGCTAATTTCCATCCTATGTATTTAAAAAAATTAAGATTTGTTGTTTATAAATTAAATTCTTACTTAAAAATGTTGTTATTATAATACATATTAAATATAACCAGTTTTTGTAAAACACAAAAAAAGTAGTCAATGTTTTATATGCAATTTTTTAAAGAAAACATACCTTTAGTAATTGATATTTTAGATTTAATGTAAAATTATTTTAATACAGTGTTTAAAGAGTTGCCCGGAGGGTAAATATGGTATAAACTGCGAAAGCAATTGTACTTGCCAAAATGGAGCATCTTGTTCAACTGTCGATGGTTCCTGTATTTGTGCACCAGGCTGGACTGGCAAATTGTGTGATGAACGTATATGCAGAGATGGTCTTTATGGTCCAGAATGCTCTAAGGTATTATTTTAAATACTCATGATTTTCTTTATAAATAATATAGACTATTTACAAGAAAAAAACGACGATAAACGTAAATCCTATCGAACGATAAAATCAAATTACGTAATGAAATATTTTAGTTTACGCAGCCGATGTTACGATTAAAGAAAGCTTTTTTATATCAAATATTGGATTTTACTAACCCCAATATTTTAGCGTAGCTTTAATATTAGGTCACTAGTATACTACCGCTCCGATAGAAGGTCGTTCTAATAATAGTATTTAACAGATTGATAAACTGTGAGAGTTTTTAATATCACGTGATACCAGTGTTTTTTTTTAAAACTAATTGATGGCTTTTTAATGTACTTGTCGATAAAGTAACTAATAAAACGACCTTAAATTACTAAATTTAAAGATAAAACTGTTTATACAACCTAAGCAGTACTGTATTTATCTAAAAGCTTATTCGTTTTTAAATAACTAACGGGTCTATTTATATTAATTCAAATCGGGTGAATTCAAAATCATTTCTCTCCCAAGCAGAACAATCTTCGCATTTTCTCTAGCAACACCTACCCACGCTAAAACTTCCTTTAACTATAAACAAACCTCACAAAGTATCTAAAACAAAGCCCAGCATCAACTAATTTCTTTATCCCCAGGTCTGCGAGTGCGACGGCGACTATACCGAGCTGTGTCACCCATGGACCGGCGAGTGCACGTGCAAGGCCGGCTGGGCCGGCAAGACCTGCTCGCGCACCTGTCCCATCTACACCTACGGCCAGGACTGCCAGAATCGCTGCGAATGCCAGAACAACGCCCAGTGCTCGCCGGTTAACGGAAGCTGTATCTGCGCGGCTGGCTATCGGGGCCTGCACTGCGACGAGCTCTGCCCGCCCAACACCTTCGGTGAAGACTGTGCCCAGAGATGCGTCTGCCTCTACGGGGCCAGCTGTTCCCCTGAGGATGGTCACTGCAACTGCACGGCTGGTGAGTATCTGCGATGATAATGGGATTAGATTTTGGTGATGGGTTATCTTCTGGTGGCGTGGACAGTTGGGAATTTCAGAATATTGTAATTATTCTGTAGTTTTATGTGGGACTTTTTTTATAATATTTTTTACCTTTTTCACGAGTATGAATATAGATTTGGTGGAACTAAGCGTCTGAATCATCTAGAATGAGTCAAGAAATTTATGAGCCGACGTTAAAACAACAATAAAAAGTCTAAAACTCGAAATGTATTCTAAATATACTTACAGCTATTAAAAAATGATTATGTTTACTACTTATAATTTACTGCTCAAAGTATCAAATATTTTTTTTAAAACATACGATTTCTTGGTACCTCCATCAAATTTAAACTTTATAAAGCACACTAGGTGTACGAATTTTTTATAGCAGGGGCCGTCGATACAGAGGGGACAAATAATGACGCGTGCAGCTCATAATTATCGCGTTGTACAAAGAACTCGCATGCAGCTTCGCGTGGGACGGTCGATTTTAAGCCGAGCGTCGAGACTACCGTGGGGCCGTAAGTGAAAAGTCGCGTGCGAAGGATGTTTCAGTTTCTTTATTTTTCTTTTTGCTTTTATTTAGGTATTAGGAGAAAGCGGAAAGATTAGACGTACCGTGTGAATTCCGTTCGAACGAGGGTCAGAAATAATTAGTGCAATAGAGATTGAAGTATTAATTTTGTTTGTTTTGCTTAAAATTACTGAGAAGTCGAACCTCCACGATGTCAATTATCTAAACGAGTAGTACTAAATATGTGCAATTAATAATAGATAACATAGGTAGAGAACCTTAATTTCATTAATAGCAACTTCGGAAATATAATTTTCGTTTTATATTCATTATTTTATTACATTTTTTTTTCATATTTTCAATCAATAAAAATATTGTATAGAAAATGATTAGAAATTAAATGTAGATTGTTTCATAAAAAATATCAACGTAAATAATTCATAGCATTATATAATTTTTCAGATAAAAATCGCAAAAAACAATCTTCAAAATCAGTAATGTCTTATGATAACTATGAACCACGTACTTTTTAGAATGTTAGTATTTAATAAATGTTGCATAACTCATTATATATTTCTGTATAGTATATTAGTATGTATAGTTTTAGTTATTTTATCATTTATAATAAAAAAGGCGTTTTTTAGTTTTGCACGTATTTTCGTAACATTAAAATAAATATACTTGCTCGTTTCCCACAGTAAAATTTGTGCACATTTATTTATATTTATATAATGTTTGCACATAATCGCTATTGTATAAGTTGAATGTAAAATAAATGTTAAAAGTCTCACAGCTCAAGGGAGTGGTGAATAATAAGTAAGTAACAAATCATTAAATATTGTCTGACTTTACTAGGCTGGGACGGCGTGCAATGTGAGCGTCCTTGCGCTGTAGGATTTTACGGAGTCGGTTGCAACGAGAAATGCAAATGTCTTAATGGTGCGGCCTGTAACCCGCAAAATGGTAAGATTTTTTAATCGATAACGTTGTATAAATTGGATCGGTATAAAATTAGAAAAATATTAAACTATGTTATACTTGAATTAGGAACCTGTACCTGTCCTCCCGGATATACCGGTGAACTATGCCAAAATCGTTGTGGAAAAGGATTTTTCGGAAACGATTGCTCGCAAGTTTGCGACTGTGATGATGATAATAGTATTGATTGCGATCCAGTTACTGGACGTTGCATTTGCAAGCCAGAATGGCGAGGTTTGTAAATTATAATTGTTTGATTTTTTGTTTAATTTTCTTATATAAGAATATGCATTTTTTATCGTAAAGTATTTGATTAAATATGATTTACTTTTTGTGTAAACGAAACACTATTCGATCTTACAATGTTAAATACATTTTTTATCGTACTTAATATTCTGCTTTAATGCTCATAAAATAAGATAACACTTTAAGCTTAAGTAACAGCAGTGGATACCAATAAGTAGAAGGATACAAATTAATAATTTGAATACTCACAGTTAAAAAATTTACATTTAGAAGCTAGTGAGGTAGCAGATGTACTAAAATTGTATTTGATATTTGTATTTAATTTATGATCAACATATTTTTTCATACTTACAATTTCTTTTATTTGTACACTACCTACAGATATAACATTAGTTTTTAATTTATTAAGAAGTATTTCAAGTTTGATTTTGATAAATGCAAGTCACTTTCAATTTTGTTGCCCTCTAATAATTAAACTAAACAAGTGTGAAAAATTATATTGATACGATAATTAAATCGAAGCTTAGCTGAACAAAATCCCAAAACTATATCTGGGCGCAAGGTATCCATAACCAAATCAGTTCTCGCTTAAACTTAACCACCTCTAACTTAGGAATACGCTGCGAGACGCAATGCCCACCCGGTCTGTACGGTGATAAATGTCACAACGAGTGCAATTGCAAGAACAACAGCTCCTGCGACCCTGACACGGGTAATTGTGTGTGTGCCCGCGGCTGGGAAGGTCCCGACTGCTCTGAGCCCTGCAAGAATGGCTGGTATGGCGTGAGGTGCAAAGAGAAATGTCCTGAGAAGATGCACGGTAAGTCGCTTTCTAGTGGCTGCTTCCCCGGCTATTTGACTTTAATGCAGTATGTATTCATGGTACATTCATATGGAAAACAAAACGAGGTGAAAAATGGGATAGCGGTAGATTTTGATGAAAGTTTGACGGGTAGGTGATGAATGGGGGACAATTGTCTATGGTACAATTGCTTTTTGTTAGAGCTATTCTATTATTTAGAGCGTTTTGTTCGCCGCCGAATTGTGCGCTTGGATAACTGTTTCTAGTGCTACCGAATGTAGAAAATTTCAGTGAAATGAAGTAAAAGTTTTTTTTTAAGAGAAAGGTAAATAAAAACAGGCAAATATGTATCTTTATGTACTATTATAAAAAGAAAGTAGACCCATTGTTTTGCATTAGATTATGTTTCTCCGAGTAGTAGTAATTTTAAGTTTGTTATTTTCGTACCTACTTTATCATTATTCTTACGGGCGTAGTGTTTATCATCATATTGGCACTCCAATTCGAATTAAATGATGCATGATTGCAAGTTATGCTTTTTATTTTCGTAGTAACAGTATTTCCTAGTGTGAACACTGACATTACTGATTTTAATAACTAATTATTAGTAAAAAGTTTTAAGTATGCTTGCAATTAACACATTTTGATTATTAACATGTTCCAGGATTAAAAAATTCAACAACGATTAATGAGAAAATTTTTGAAGTTATTTTTTTTTCTTTCGTTTATTTCGTATATTTTTTCCATTTGATTTTTTATTATTTTTTTTATTTTAATGATTTTAAAATTATTTTGAATAAAATAATATGTTTCTTTTAATATTTATCTTATTAATTTTACTTTGAAGCTTGGTAAGTAGATGATGTAAATTTGAAAATCATTCTAAGTAATGATAAGAATCAAATAAGAACTTAATTTAAATAAGACATAAATAAAGTTATAAAACGCTAATATTTTTTATTCACTAAATTATATTTCTCTTTTTAAACCGAAATTAGAAACTTTTATTCATGATCAAGCTTATTTTAAAATTATTAAAAAAAAAAAAAAATTCGCTTCCCGTTTATTATTAAATTTTACAATGAAAAGTGATTAATCAAAATATACCATTCACGATATTTTTTTAACTTTCACTTCTATCAAAACCTACTCAAACACCCACCAAAATCACCCACGCTTCATCCAAATCTATCAATAACAAAAACCATCGGGTCGGCCTCCTCCGCCAACCCTCCTTTTTCTTTCATTCCAGGCAACATGACGTGCGACCACGTAACCGGCCAATACGTCTGCCGTCCAGGCTACGTGGGTATGACCTGCGAGCACCCCTGTCCACCCAACCTCTACGGCCAGGACTGCCAGCAGCGTTGCGATTGCAAGAACGGAGCCGAGTGCCACCACGTAACCGGGCTTTGCCAGTGTCTACCCGGCTGGCAGGGTAAGCAGTGCCAGAGCCGCTGCCCCGAGGGCACCTACGGCGTCAACTGCACCCAGCACTGCAAGTGCCTCAACGGCGGCAAGTGCAGGGCCAACGACGGACACTGCAGATGCGCGCCCGGCTGGACCGGCACACGCTGCACCGAAAGTAAGCCATCGGACGTCATTAACTTTCAGACGGCCGCTGTTTAATGAGATGGGATTTTTTGAGGGTTTGCTTTTATTTGGGTTTAGTTGTATTCTCTAATAGGTTATTGCTTGGAAGTAATATTCTTGCATGCTTGCGTCTTTGCCGATGGTGTTTCATGGATTGATTACTTTCGGAAATTTTGAGGCTATTAAATATTGCATTTTTCTATCCTATATTTTGCTATAAATCATTTTACTGTTTCTGAAGAGTAGTTTTCATAGATATTTTATAAGCATATTTTTTACTAGTATCAAAGAGAATGTTTACATTAGAATTAATAATATTTAAATTTCTAATTTCTTGTAAAAAAACTTTGGAAAACATATTATTTTTTATTTTGCATACATAAAACGCCATTTTCAAATCTTCTATAATTTCATAACATAAAGTGTATATATTCCTTTCTTTGGAGATTAATTCTTTTGGTATAATTAGTAAATAAAACTAATTTTTATGGAATAAATTAAAAAACGAAAAAGATTAAATAGTTAAGATATGTATTAAATAACAAAATAAGTATTATTTGCTTTCTAAAGATTATTTTAATTCAAAATATAATTTTGAATGTTGTTATTCTAATGTTTATTTTTTTCCTTTTTAAATTGTTATTTTATACACTACATTAATCCTTTAGATAATTATTTAATTATATTAGAGTATTAAAACTCTGTAATTTTTATTATTTTTTATTCCTTTTAAAATAAAATTAAATAAGAAGCAAAAATTTTTGTTAATATATAGTAGTCATAATTGTAGAAACTGGGTAAAGGGCTTCTCAAATGAGAAGAATCATTTAAATCTTGCGCAAAGTTAAAATAGTTTAACAATTTATAATTTATAACAATACTTATAAATATAATAAACTTGTTAATCTTCTTTAGTTTAATGGGTGATAGTAGACATAGTAAAAATTTGTTAGAAAAACACAAATTTTTAGATGCATGCTGTACTTGTATTAAAAAAATTAATAAAAATGAGTAAAACCAATTTATTACCTATTGTGCATTTTAATTTACCTACGTTTATTGCACAATTTTTTTAAAAACTTGCACTTTTTTATCTGAACCTTATACTTATATTGTACTATAGAAAAAGTATTTTACAAAAATTATATTGCTGCAACTTTTTCTGGTAAATTATTACTGTTTGAACAATCTGTAAATAGAAAGAAACAATTATTGATAGTAATTAAAAAAACAGTTATGTTTACTTATTTTTGAATTTTTAAATTAAAGTTGTAACTTTTACCTTTTATAAATAACTTGCTTAAAAAAAAAAGAAAAAAAATTTTAAATATGTTAAACTTTTACGATATAGTTTGTCCTGAGGGTTATTACGGAGATCACTGTATGGAAGCGTGCGAATGTAAAAATGACTTTTTCATCTGTCACCCTGCCGAGGGCTGTATTTGCAAGCACGGACACACAGGTATCATTTTGTTGAATAATAAATCACATTAAATCGCTGACTACCAAGTTACTGACCTATACATTGTCAAATTAAAGGTCCGAACTGCGACGAAGAACTGTTTTCACGTAACATCCAACAGAAAGATGAAGCTGGTTACGGCAGCGTAATAGGGGGTATTTTCGCTGGTATCATGGGTATAGCAATTTTCTGCGCTGCCTGGATGTATCATCGACGGAGAGTCGCTAATCTTAAGATGGAAATTGCTCAAGTGCAATACATAGCCGAACCAGTGACACCACCTGGTAAATATTATATTCTTTTTACTTTTTGGCTTTTAATATTTTTACCCAAACTTAATTTTATGAAATATTTCTTGTAGATCGTAATCAGTTCGACAATCCCGTTTATTCATATCAAGGAAATTCAAGGAGTGATGAAGGTACAGATACTCTTCTTAACAATGTACAAATAAAAAATATCTTAACTCGGAAGAACATTAATAGTGAGAAAGCAAAGTTAGGATTTGGCTTTAGTACAGACGACGAAGAGGATAGTTGTAAAGGTATTAAAATAGCAATTTTAAAGTAGATAGAAAAAAGATATCATAATCATTAAATTGTCATTGAAATAAAAACTAATCAATGCATAAAGAAATTATACTACAAAAATAACTATTTGTAGTATTAATATATATGTTTTTTTATCGAAATCGATGTAAATGTATAAGAAATATTTAAAAGTGTAACAATTTTTACAAATATTTTTTACAGGTATTGTAAAAATTGCTACTTTTATAATGAATATTTTAAAATAAAATTATTTTGTACAAATATCATTTTTTGATAAGAAAGCTTTTATTCATCTATGACATTTATTGTTGAAATGAGTAACTTTTTGTATTGGTTCCCACAGTGTTATCATTTAATGTAGATTTTTATTTGTTAAAAGAATGAAGATTCATTTTTAACTAAAGATAAACTGCATGTGCAGAAATAAATTTTTAACTTTACCTAAATTACTTTTTAATAGCTCTCGAGTTGGTGGATATCATAAATCGAGTATTAAACCAAATTATCACTATCCTTTACTGATAAGATTCTAATATATAATAATTTATTATTAGTTTATCATTTTTAAATAAAATTATTAAATAATAATAATAATATTAATTATATATTTTTAATGCAATTATTCACGTCGTTAAATCGAATTAAATACATCATTCAAGCATATGCTTTTTAGCAAACTTCATAAAGCAAACTTACAAATTATATTGTCTGCATACTTTTAATCTTTATAAAATACTTAAAATCTTCTTTTTCAGGTGGTTATAACATGCAATATGATCACACAGCCTCACTGAAGAATAAAGACGCTGACCTAGGTAATCCAAACATGAACGTGTACCACAGCATCGACGAGATGGACAACAAGAAATCGGAGCACGTCTACGACGAAATAAAGCAGAACAACGCGGATCTGGAATATGATCACCTTGATTATACGCGCGCGCAAAGCGATCGAAAGCCACATTATCAGCGCATGGCCAACAGCTTTGGCTCGAGTTACCGGGACTCGTCGGGCAGCGGACCCAGCCGCGCATCCACCTCGGCTAACCCCGATCCCGAGCTCGGCAATACGTAAAGAACGTTCGACGTTTGCAAAACGCCGTTGCTCTCTCTTTATATCTATCAATGTGACCGTCCTTTTTGCATTTGGGACGCCATCCTAAAGTCGATAAAATTCAATCTTTCACTATCTGGTCAAATAGTGACCACTCTGAAATTGGAAGAAACTACTATTAGACCAGAAACTAAAGCCTTGTTCCTGCTCTAAAATAGTTTTTATACAAAATTTAGATTCTCGAGAATTTTAGATTATTTTAAATCTTTTGGAATGAAAAATCAGCTTCTCTAAGAATTTGAGTAGATATGTGCTTCTATTTATGTTTGCATTCTCTAATTCGAATAATTGAATCAAATCGAAATGAAAATACTGCCATTATTTTAGAGTGAAATCAGTAAATTTAAGGAGTTTTCATCCCAAAAAATTTATAGGAATGATAGTTCTCAATATTGTGAAAGATAAATTGAAATTATTGATTTTGATGGAACGTCTCATTTCCTTTTTGTTCTTTACGAATCGCTGTGCCATTTATTTTTTCATTTCACAAAAAAACCACTCGTAATAGAGCCAGGATATTAATTTAAAACATAATTAGGGAAGGTATATAGGATTCTTTTCTTCCTGCTTATTACACAACTCGAAATCATGTCTTCGCATCTCAAAACTGTCAGTGTTCATATGTTTCTTCCAACGAATTTTATTTTATTTTCAAAATTTTTTTATGTAAGCTAAATTTTGAACTATATACATATCTGATATACAAAATCTGCTCGAGCGGAATAAATCGATTAATTAATGTACATATTATGTTATTATACTTGCCCTAGTTAGCTTAAGTATGCGTGAATGAATACATTGTATGAAATACAAAACTATATTTTCGTTGAGAAATTTAAAAATTTATAGAAAAGAAAACGTTCGAAAATAATTGAAAAAATTCATATCTGTATGTTACTAAGAAACATATACTAAAAATGCGTTCGTTACAAAATAATTTTTAGAAAGTATGATTAAAGTATATTTTAAATACTATGTATGTAAAATTATAAATTAGATAAATGTAAACTACGAAATTTTTAATGTGAACAATGTTCCAGAACTTGTTGACCTGAAGGTGAAATATCCACTACTATAAGTGTATTTTTATCTATAGTAATTATTAAAGTAAAAGATATATTTGCATAATATGCAAATATTTGTCAAGAGATTTGTTTTTTGTATGCATATTTTTATTTAAAATTTTATTACATACTATATACATTTTACTTATTTTAACGCGTATGTATTGTTTTATACTTTATATGTGTTGTGTTATCTATTGTCTTATTGTGCAATGGCTTTTTTTATCAGAAATTGCATTTTGCGATGGTAAGTCGAAAGCAATAGTGTATAAAAAAAAATGTTCGAATTTTAGAAATTGCGCGACTGTGATAAGAGGAGAAATGTAAGCGAACAGAGATAGAGAGCTTGTGCGAGAGTGCAAAAGCCTTAATCGGTAACTTCATGTACAATACACTGTTAATTCTTAGCGGAATATACCTGCAAATAAGCTCATAAATATTTACTTCGAACAAAATGTATACTGTATCTGTAACATTAACAAAGTTGGGAACAAATAAATTTGAACATTTCACTGTATTTGACACTATTTTTTATGTATATTTTATTTGTTTACGTAATACATATCTGTCAAATTTCATGACACTGATTTAATCATTACAATTTATATTACATAATAATAAGGAATAAATGATTCTTAACGTTACAATCGTGTGAAATATAATTGTTCTAATAAATAATGAAATTTATTATTTAACAAGTATAACAACGAGCAATTCTCGTATTTTTTTTTTATCAAAACTTGAAATGAAAAAAGCATAAAGAATATACAAAAATTATAAACTCAATGATTATTTACTAGCATTAATGAGTGTGTACATTTTATTACTTTTTTTAAAATTGATATTACAGCTGCCCATATATGGTTATAGTAATAACACTAACATCACGTTTCTGTTTTCTTTTTCGATATGTTTGGCAGTCCTATATCATCGTATCTTAAATCTAATGAAGTCAAAACTAAAAATATTGCTTTGGATTAGAAGGAAAAGTGATTTTAAGACTAGTTTTTTTCATACGTAAATATATATAAAACGGCACAACGTCAATACCTTATGTACGTGTTCTATAGAAAGTTTACTATACTAGACAACTTTTACTATTTACAAGAAATAGTAGCTCAAAAGAGATAAAGATTAAACGGATAGAAGAGCATAGGAAGATTTGTTTTTGGCAGTGTCGTTGGACACAGATAATAATTAAATTTTTTCGATACAATGGTGTCAAATGCCTATGAAAGTTGTAAAAATCTAATATAAATTGTAAATATTACTACTGATTATCCAATAAATAAATAACATCTAGCTTATTTTCATTTTTTTTTAAGATAAAAGAGTTATGATATAGTCAATATTAAATATAAAAATTAATTAATTGCATTGTAAAGATTTTCTAATAAATGTTAGATAGAAAAGTTTTCTTATAATCACATTTATTTTTTGATCTGCAGATTGGATTTGCAGAGAGATTAATTTTTATTGACATAACGTATATTTGTTATGATTATACTTATATACCTAAAAACTATTATTCTTTTGCAATGTACTTTATGATATCAATTCATTTGAGAAATGAACTCACCTACGTTCTCCTAATGATTCATTAGAAGTCGAGTTTAACATTTAAATAAACTTATTTTTCTTACCGCGATTTATTTAAAGTAAAATGTAAATAAATATTGCCCATTTATTGATCTCGTTATGTAATTGACGGTCAATTATTAAATAATAAAAATGAAAACACAATCTATTCCTTAACCCTCAAAGTAAAATCATACAAGAACAGCAAAAGTCACTGTTTTGATCATTACAAAGAAGCCGTATCGTTTGAAAGGCCGACAATTCGTAGGTGCAAAAAAATTTTCACATAATTCCAAATACATTCAAGTCTTTTACGAGATCTCACCGAATCAATTTACACATGGCACGTTACGAAGGATCGAACAATTAAGTCAAACGATTCTCGTACAATCAAATTCTCGCCGAGTCCTCCTCGTCGTCATCCTCTCCGCCGATGATCTCTTCGCTTTCCGGTCGATCGTAGGCATAATACGTGGCGGCGAATCCACGCTTCGAGATAGTATCGTCTGTCCTGAAGCGGACTAGCAGTGCCTCGTTAATTGATATGATGTCCGTGGTGTTCTGTAAGTCAAAATTAAAGATTGTTCAGTAAGTATTTGAATATGAGAATTTATTGATGATAAACGTATTGTTTTGACAATGACAATCTATAATTTAAAGATAAATGTTTGATCCTGAAAAATATATCAATTAACATAATTTACGTATAAAAATTACGTAATTTAATAACGCTTGATATTTACATTAAAATACTATTTTTGGTAACGACAATAACGAGGGAGAAAGTTTGATATTCTGATAGTCCAATAAAAATTTAAACTCGATAAACGAATTTGGAAAGTACTAAATGTTATACCTTTTTTAATAAAGTGATTTGCAGTTTTAGAAATGTTATGTTTTTAAATGATTAAGCAGAATTCAGAAATTTCATTAATTAGTCATCACAAATTTTTTTTATTTCATTGCGCTAATTTAATGTTTTGGCAGTATATCATTTGATTGTTGAATATTTGTATCAACGTTTTGACAGTATATCATTTAATTTTCGGATATTCATCAGTATAAAAGTTTTACATAATTTTTCACTGCTAAAATGTATAAATATATAAAATTTGTTAGTTGGCTATGATTTTATAGTAAATTATCGTTCTGAGTATAATTTTTTTCACCATACCCTGGCCGAAAGTACCACTTTCGCTCCCGGCTCAAAATCACGAGTGTTATTTTCGGCCCGGGTATGGTAAAAATAGTATAAGCATCACGGGAGGTAAAATGGCAACCCCATAGCACATGTTTGCCATCCTCACCTTCGGCTCAGGTGGTAATTTACATGTACTATGGACTCGCCAATTCTTTAGCTCCCTAGATGTGTAATATACTATTTTTCTACGAAGAGTAACACCTAATTTTTAATATGTCTTCACGTCTTTTCCTTTTTATTTATTTATTTTATTTTATTATTTTTTTTATTTCAATGCAATTTACGTATTATTACATGGATCGTTAACCTACTATTTTTATATTTTATCAGGATTTTGTTTAAAACGAGATTTATTTATTCATATATTCAATATAATTGTTTGCTTCACGCAAGATTTATAGTGCATAAACTTTTTACATGCACTAGGTGATTTAAAAGAAGAGGAGTCCTCATCATAATAATATTTTTCATTTAAATGCAATAAATAAATTTAGAAGTTCGTATATAAATAATGTGCATGTTATAACACCGTTTATTTATTAATTTATAATGAAGTCTTTATTTTCGACAACTTTTAAATAACGAAAAAACTGCAGAAAGCATTTTAGAATACTAATCATATGGAATTTAAAAAATTAGAGTTTTACTAAAATACTATTTTTCTTTTTAGGAAAATATCATTAAAACAAATAAAGAAATTACCTTTATATTTACATATTCAGGCTTTCTAATAAAAAGACTATGTGTATAGAACAAATTACAAATAAAATTTTGAACATCAAAATTTATCCATTTTCAGTTAGAACCATTTGATATTTTCATAATTGCATTTTGAAATCATAATATATAAAATTATTTTAAAAATTAAATCCTCTTCCTCATAAAACATAAAAGCTGCTTGTATACTATTTTACATACAAAAACCACCGTTCATAACATAAATAGAAAGTAGTATTAAATGTTATGCTTAAGTAGAAAATATCACGTTACGATGATTATTAAATATTAAATATTATCATTATAATTAAATATTAATGTACATTATGTTAATATATGTTATTCGAATAATACATTAAAGCTATATTGCCAAAACAATTACAGCCAGCTATTAATAATATCGATTATTGCAAAGGCAAAAATAATAGTTCGCTAACAATGTGAGTCAGCTCTTACCGAATTTCCGCACAATCTACCATAACTAGGACTCGAAGTATCCAGTCCTGAATGCACCTCAACCCAGTCGTAGCTACAGTCGATTTCGTCCTCTAGGTCGAAAGACAGGAAATTAAGATGAACGTTTTTGCCGATAGGAGCTTCGATCGTCCAATCACAGTCCATTCTGTGATCGTAGTTTTGACTCCCGTATCTCGCGTGTGAGTAGAAATATTTTACGTGGTCCGTCGCTGATAAATGTCCTCCGCACGCTGCGTAATTTTGTCAAGAAAAATATTATGTGTACGTTATTACTGAGATTATATTAAAATAAAATAGACTTTAAATGACTTTTTTCAAAATATAACACAGAAAATATCGAGACTTGAAAAAATAGGACATGAATAAAAGAAGAATAAGATCAATGTCTTGAACAATTTAAACGCAATAATCTGCTACATATGTTATAAAATCTAAAAAAGCAATTTAAAAATATTTATGATTAATTAATATAAAATTGAAAAAAACCTGTCATATGTTGAGCGAAAAATCCTTGCTTCTGAATAGACGTGTCACTTTTGAAGACCATAAACATTTGGTTTCCTGTTGCCAAAATTGGATGAGGCTCTTTGTTTCCGCAGAAACGGCCGAGTGCATTGCTGTCTGGAGAATCGCCGTCGTAGATTGCTACGTGATCGTAAGCGCACTTTTGATGAGGTTCCATATCAAATACTTTAAAAATCTAGAAGGATTAATTAAAGCTTGTAAAACACATTTTTATATATTGCTTCTCTGGTAGAAATTTATCCATTTAAAATAGCTGGAAACCAAGAAATAGCTATTTTTACCTATTTTCTACCCTACAAGGCATTGACTAGCCATAAAATGGAATCAATTTCCACCAGGGTTAAATTGTAAAATTAGAATGTCTCAAGCCAATTAAAAATAAAAGGCATTTAATTAAGTATTTACACTCTTTTATATCATAAAAAACATTTTGCTAAACATTATTCTTATATTAAACAGTTAAATTTAGAAACTTTTATATTTTTCTTTTAAAAGAAAAAACAGATTGTAGCTGTAACAATATTACAGATCAATTTAAAAGACGTAGACTATACATACACTTGCATCCAATATTACTATATTCATACTGAATTTCATTTCTCAAGAGAATTAATAAAAATGTTCAATATTACACTTCACTAAATCGTTCAAAAAATGCATCTTATCAATATCACATAACTTAAAAAAGAAATTCATTCCCAGCGTCTGCTTTGTAAAATAATACTAAAATTACATACACTAGTATAATAAACGTAAATCATGTTTGATAAGCTTCGAAAATAGGATTTTAATCTACCCAAATAAATCTGAACGCGGGTGTGCGAGAAAAAGAAGCGAAAGAGAGATTGAAACGCTCCTCGGGGGGGAGATAATGTTTATCCGTTCTCCATACATGGGGTAGGCGCGCTAAGACAATAAACGACGGGGGCGAAATAAAAAAAGATTTCCCTTCACGAAGCGAAAATGAACCCAGCTCTCTCTCTCTCTCTCTCTCTCTCCTTCACTCCGACTATTTACCAATTTGATCCTGTGCCCGGGTGTGGTCGTGAAGTGCCAAACGCAGTCCTTTTTTCCCGGATAATAATCCGGATAATTCGGCGAGGTGATAGTGCCGGTGGGCGCCGTGATCTCGTACTTGCAGCCGCCCTCCTTGCAGTCGTGGCCGTTATCGTGGAGGGTGAAGCCGTTGTGGCAGGAGCAGTGATAAGAGCCGATCGTATTTTTGCACTCGTGCTGGCAGCCGCCGTTGTTGTTGGCGCACTCGTCCATGTCCGTGAAGAATATAGCGGCGAAGCCGGACTTTTGCATGCTGAAAGCACGTTTGTCAATCTTAGTCCAAGACAAGTACACGCGCACCGAGCTGCCTACGGGTTTGCTACTTTAATTGGACTTTGCTTTTGATTCTGCGTTAAGCTGATGTGCTTTTTCATTCTAAATAGTTTGTTGCGCATAGAATTTAAATTTAAACAATACCGATTGAAATGGGAAATGTAAACGATAATAAATTATGATTGAATACAAATTAATTTTTATTTTTAAGAGTATATTTTCCATATTTTAAGTAGACTCGCCATTTAAATTTTGAAATGTAGGGGAAAGTAGGGCAAGATTGTATACTTTTGCTAATTATTGAATTTTCATATCGCACATAAAATTAACGAAAGTATTTTTTAATAATTGGAGGTTAAAACTTGATTATTCTACTATTTTAATTAAAAAAAGGTAAATGGGCACATTTGTACATACTACGGATAAATTTGCACAGATATTTTAAATAGGGAAAATAATTTTTAAAAACTTTTTCTGAAATAAACCAACATGTTCTTGCTTTAATTTATTTATTTATTTATTTTTTTTTTTTGTAACTTACTAACAAACTTTTGGTTTCCTGTATGTATCCGTCGACAAATACCAACAATTAGTGAAAACAACGTTAAAACTCTAGTTTTAATTGAAATTATACAAATATTTTTTAATTAAAAATCATTGTTGAATAATTTAAAAAATTAACATAGCATTTTAATTAGACTTTTTATTACAAAATTAGAACCATTTTTCATTGCTCATATTTGTCTTTGTGAGGATATGGTAAAAACGAAGATTTACGTGCAGAAAAATTCAAAGAGGATCAGAGATTTAAGGTTGATAAGAAACGTAATTTATTTGCTGATATTGTATGAGGAAAGGCAAAATTGGCAAGTAAATTTTCTTACCATACTTGTGTTTGGAAATCAGTAAATATTATTTTATTTTTAAAAATTAATTCAATTTAAAATCACCATTATGATCTAAACTGAAAATAAATCAAAACTTTTAAAAAATTGCATTTTTTCATAAATATTAATTAATCGGTCAAAGGCGACACGTAAACCTTATTAAATCAGCTTCAGAGATTAATTTTAACTATTTTTTACATTTCCACGTAAATACTTAAATTAATCTTGAAATTTTTCCCAAAATTCATTCTTCAGTTTCACTTCCAGCATTTACTACATAATAACATTTCACGCGAGCAGCGAGTAAAATCAAAATGTGATAAAGCTTTCGCGAAGGGTAGCTTGCATTAATGTTCGCTGATATATGCCCAGCGGCGTGTGCGGAGTATTAAAAACTAAAATAGGCGCAGTCAGCTTTGGTTCATTATGTTAGCACTGCGTGATAACGTACAGCCACGTATGTGTCAAACTATTGTGCAGAAATTCCACTGGTCAGGATATAAAATTTTCCTGCATCGTCGATATTCATGGAATATTCGACCAATAAAATGGCACTCTTTTTTGTAATATTTCCGGCTTTTTGTAGACGAATCCTTTGATAGTGAACAGTTTATCCAAAATGCTTTCAAAATTTTTGTACAATGAAATTCTTGACTTTTTATTTGAAAATTAAAATAGGCTTTCATTATTTCTTGGCAATTATCTACTTACTAGTTTGATGTAGATTATTAATGTCCAAAACAAAAAAATTAAAATATTTACTCTCATCTAAAGTAACACTAAGAAGAATAAATTATTTTATAAGGAATACATTAAAAAATTAAACAACATGATTGATACAGTTCACGCCCGCATTGTTCTCTCCTAGGCTTCATATAACTATAATGATATTATAAAATTCAACGAAGTAAAAAATTTAATTTGTACCTGTTGATTAATTAATTGACCTTATTCTATATAATACTAGTATATTACGACACAGCACATACTATTGAATAGCATCATAACGTGTAATAAGTACAACAAAGACGTTGTGATATCACCCACAGTCTCGTTGAAAGCTTAAAAAAAACAAATATTTGTATTGTCCGTGAATCTAAAGTGAAATAGAAGATTAAACCAAGGATAATGATTGTTGGTTCAGCTGGTCTTCATATCTTTGTCTTTGTAGCATCTCGTATAAATGTGCGAAAATATAAAAATATCGCTTAGTCTCGAGTGTTTTCCGAGCGACAAAGGTATATTTAACGATGGCTTTTAAAAGTTTGTTCCTCGTTCTTTTGGGTAGTGCCTTAGTGTTGGTATGTAGATGAAACGTATTTTATGAAGCTATTTTTTTAGTTTAATTTGCTAGGAGTGATTTTATCAACAATTATTCATCGTTATTAGGCTTTTCCGTCCTTCGAAGGGGATGAGGGTTCTTCTAAGGTAAGATAAATTCGTATAAAATAAATTTTTTTATTGCATTCTAAATTTTATTTAATTCAGTTTATTGAGAATAGGTAAACACTGTGTAAATAGAAATTTGTTATTTGCATATGGGGGAATGTTTAAGAAAATTATACTTACGAATTTTGCTAGTAAATTTCGGATATAACATTAATTTTCTACATTTTTCATGCATAGAATTCATGAAATTTTAGTATAAACATGGTGGTACATTAAATAATATATATATAGTAAAATTACTGACTTTACGAAATTCGCGTTCCCAACAATTTGAAATTTTTCGCATTTATGAGTTAAAAATTTTAATTTCCAACTAATTAGAAATAATCGCACTTATTTTCAATAGCAGAACTCATAACATATTTTTCGTAAAATTTCTTCAACACATTTCTCTTCGCATATGTAATTTACTTTAATTTATTACTTTACTTCAGATTATTTGTTTTCAAAGTTCAAATATAAAATTTTACTATATTAAGGAAAATATTTAATGCAAACAACACTTTAGAAATTAAGAAAAACTAAATTTATTTATATGACATTCTTGTTTGTAGTATCTAAATACAATCACACTTTTTTATTTATTTTGTCAAATAATATATAAACTTAAAAGTATTTAATTTTCAAATAAAATGCATAAGTGAATAAATTTTATAGCAAACGTTTTTTAAAGTAAAATATTACAAATAAAATTTATCATTTTTTCACTATTTTAACCATTTATATTATCGTAGATAGGAGATAGCCGTGACATAATAGAAGTAGAGGAGACTAACCCATCCGAGCCTCAGGTAAATTGTGTTATATAATCTTTTTGTCAAAAAACTTAATATGTATATTAATAAAAATTTAATTGATTATAGCTTATACTAATTTTATAATCTATATTTCTTTAACCCTTAAAGGGTCGGGATTTAAAATGTCAGTACACCATAGAAATGAGGGAAAAAGTCCTCCGACTTTGATCAAATTATTGCCAAATGTCGGCGAGTTGTTGTTATGACGACTCAAGGCGTCATCCCGGCCCTTTAAGGGTTAATAGAAAATAATGTATTTAATATTTAGTATAACTAATATTGCCGTGAAAAACATTTATAAACAATATCTTCAGTGTTAAAATAATTTAGAAAGATAACCAGATTTTATTAAAATTATTAAATGAATGAAATAAACTTTATGTTGAAATTCTAAAACTTAACAGAGCCCCATAAACCAAAAGGTAAAAATCACGATTCATAAAAAATAAATCATTTGACCGAGATATCGGTTTTAATATCATTATATATGCGGGTGTGTGGGCGCGCGAGCATGTGTGTAAGAAGATTTCTTTTCCTCAAATTTTGGAAAACATTCTAATTATGACCTCATTATTTTTATGAAAGTTAGAGTTCGATAATTATTAACATACATCTTATTGACTGTTAAAAATAAGAATTTATATTTTATGTAAAAATATTAAGATAAATTTTTTATTTGAAAAATAATAAATTTACAAATTTTGAAGGATACTGTCAAATTTTAATTTTATTATTACATTATATTTAAGCAGCATTGAAATAAAAACAATACTTTATGATATAGTATGCGTAAAGTTGCACTTTACACATTTTGCATATTATTAAAAGTGCAATTTTACGCATACTGAT
>UELX01001075.1:0-51917 GCA_900480035.1 Eupelmus urozonus
AAAAATACGTTTTTTATGCGTAAAAATTTCGTATTTGAGCTAAAAGACGAAAAACTCATCGGCGAAAAATTACGTTTCTTTTTGCGTAGTTGAATTGAAAAACGAAAAATTTGCGTTAGAGTTTTGACGAATTGATTTTCATAAGTACGAAACATTTTCAACCGTGTATAACACTTTTATTTAAAAAATTCACCCACCGTCTATCCCCCAGCTGCAGAATAAAACCCAAAACCCGTCTCCCAAAACGAAAAATAAAGCCAACGAAAAACGCGGGCTACTAATAATTGAGCCATCAACTTCAACAGCTTGAGCTTTCAGGGATTTGGTGGGCCGGCAATGCGGCGGGCCGCGCGCTCGACACATCGCCGATATTCCCCCGCTCGCGCGCAAATTGGAAAGGGACGCGGAAGCGATCCTCTTTGTGCCCCCCGCCTGAGCGATGCATTAGCGCGGCAGCATTGAGCTCGCGAGAGTTCGTAGCCCTCAACGCTAGCGCCGCGCAGAGGAAGTCGCCACTTTTGCGCCGTAACGCCCTCGTGTTTAGCAGTGGGAGTTGCTGTACTGCGTGTGGGTATAAAAGCGCTGCTCTTTGCACCGCGAGCCGGCTGACGTCGCGAGAGCTATGACGCTCGATTCGGCCGCTTTTCCGATGACGTATAGCCAAGCGAGCTTGGCAAGCTCTGAGCTGCCTGGCGCGTTTGTTTTATTTGCGACTTTCTTGGCTTTGCTGGCTCTTTTGATGGATGAGTGCTGGCGAAAGTTATTAATGAAATGCCGGCTTTTCGGATCGCGGCCGAGATTGAGGGATTTTTAAGCACTGTCACTGGAGCAAATTTTCACCAAAACAAACTTAAACAATTAGTTTTTTTTTTCGATTGTGGATAATGCGAATTAGAAAAGCGGGAAAATAAAGTTTAAAACAATAAAACAAGCGCATTGAATCGTAAATCAGCTATCTGTACGCTGAAAAGAGTAGATAAAAAATTTTAAAGTGAGTAAGAATAATAAGCCAATTATTTATAATTTTTGTTATATTCAGTTTACAATGATATGGATTATTTTATTTGATGAATTGTCCTAATAAAATTAGTTAAAAAAACACGGCTCTGTTTACATTTTTTGAAAATATTGCTAAATAAAAATGGTTTCGTATTCATGCAGTGTAATTGAATCTCTTTTCCAGTAGTAATGAAATTTTTCTCGTACGATATAATAAATGTCATGTTTACAGTGACATAAAAGTCAAAATTCACTATAAATTGGGGGTGACATGATGAACGTCAAGAGCATAAATGTCAATGATTAACAAGTATTCATATTACTCCCAGATCCACATAAACAAAAATCAAATTAAATGTTAAAACAGTAATAATTAAAAAACTATCTATAAAATATTAAAAACTGTAACAAGAATCTCATTTAAACAACACATTACAATCTAAAAACCTTTTAAAATTCCCATTACAAAATTTCAAACGACAACTTTCAGTCCACGTATATTTTCCCCTCAAAAGAAAAACGGGCAGCCACACTCGGCCTCTCAAGCCACACACCGAAACATTCTTCAGCTCAACTTCCTGTCTGGGCATATACGTGGAACTCAGCCGAAATAATCCATCAAGCGGGCCGAAGCCGGCTTAAACGTATATCCCCCAGCGCGAGAAAACAGAGCGCTCGCGACTTCTATATTTATGCGCCGACTTCCTCCTCGGCGTCCAGCGTCCGCACATCCGCCAAAATGAGGCCTTCCGCTTTCTCTCGAAATAAACATACAGCACACGAGGAGGCTACATTCGCGACGGGCAAAATTTAACGTCCCGACGGATGATCAATTACGTCGCGCGGGAATTCACGAAATCTGCAGCGCGCCTGCTCTTTCCGATTCTCTCTACTCTTGTTCGCCTGAAAATGTCGTCGTCCAAGCGGAAAGATGGATCGCGCGCGCGCACGGCCGTTGTACATTCCGGCCTCTTAAATAAAGAGGAGTTCCCGAAAAACGTTTCGCTTCGGCTTGATGGATTTATGTTATCGGCATCGCGTTCTGTCGCGCTCTTTTCTGCCTATATCCCGTTTTTTTATTTATCGGGGCGGGTCTGTTCTTGGGGGCGAGGAGAGGAAATTAGAGGTTTCGTTTTGTGGATGAGGATTTTGTTGTATGTTTGTGATAGTGTGTGTTTACCGAGTGACCTATATGTGCTTTGGGCCAAAGCTTAGCTGCAAGAAAAAAATAATGTGAAAAACCAATTTGAGAATGATTCAGTATATGGGCATAACTTTAATACGATCGTAAGCGGAAGTGTTCAAGGAAAGCTGAAGAAAACTATACATTATATTTCCAACTTAATTTACAAAAATCATATTTATTTCCTTCATTTCCTTTACACCCCAAAAACTACTCCTCGCCCAGCATTTCCATCAACCTAACGTCAAAATCATCGTATCAGTCATGCCAAAAGTCACGTAGATCTGGCCTCGCACTCGGGCCAAGCGGATCCTAAAAGTGGCGATAAACGCGCGGCGTCTACGTCGTTTCCACGCAATAACCTTTATCGATCATTGCTCGCGGGCGGCCTGCCTAATTGATATACCCTCCCCCTCGTCACGGCTGGAGGCTGGCTTTTATTCGGCGCCGACCCTCGCCGGTAATAATCCAGCGCTAATCCACTCGCTGGGGGACGCGGCAATCCTGGATGTGTTTTTGTGGCCGCCTCGATCGCAAGCTCCGGCTTGGTAGATACGGCGGAGATGTACGGTTTGCTTTTTTTTTGGGAGGAGAATTTTGTGGGAGAGGGAGGAATAAGGTGGCGTGTGGATAATTGTGTAGGTAGAGGCTTGGTGAGAATTTTATAGGAGATTATAGTTTTGTTTTTAGTAGTAATTTTCTTCTTTTTCTCGTATGCGATTTGTTATAAGAGGTGGTGCGATACGTTTGTATGGTAAATGAAAAGCTTTATACTTCCCGGAAGAGTTAACTTTATGATACTTGAAAAGTTTTGATGAAGAAAAAATTAAACTCTATCTGAAGTTTTGAGAAAACATTACATTTATATGTTTTGAAATTGTAGGTTTTTCATTATTTTTAGTGCGCTACTAAGAAGAATGTTTATATTACAATTTTTCCGCGATTGTTGATTATAATTAAAAAAATAGCAGATAAATAATTCATTCAAGAAAAAATTCAAACTAAATAGTATTATTACATGGTCTAGCAAATATTTATTAAAAAAAGATCTTAACTTGACTTTTGCTTTATTCTTAATTTAGAACGTATTTCAAATTAAAGCTGAGTATTTTAAACGCTTACTTTAATGGCTGAGGCCATAAATATCATGAAAGATATTAATCACACCAATGAAATTTCTTACATATAATTTTCTGTAATTTAAACGACTCCGTGAGAGGGAGTATTATCTCCGGAATTTGAGAAATGTAATTTTTTTACTGGAATTTTTTAATTTCGAGCTCGAGATAAATTCTTTAATTTCAACTTATTATCTCAGTAAATATACGAGATTCTCGCTTTCTCAAACCCACCGCAATAAAACAATTTAAAAACCACGCTACATTTTCATAAAAATTCACAAAAGCTGCAAGCGCATCCAACCCTCGAAATCCTAAAAACTCAAATTACGAAACCCCTCGCGTGTCAACGTGGGAAAACAATCATCTCGTTACAAAGGACGCGGCTCGCCTCGCATTACCAACAGTTTTTCGCGAAACGAAAGACGACACTTGGGAGCAATTAAAAGAGGATAACAGCGCCCGGCATACAAAGGACACAATGTCGCGCAGCGGGCTAGCAATGAAAAATCTCCTCGACTCGTTTTTCCTGCAACGCGAGCTCCGTTATTCCAATCACGAAGCCTGCGTCTCCGTGACACGCTGAGAGGCAAGAGGCAAAAATGCGAGCGCAACGAGGCCGCACGTATTTAAGTAGGTATCTCCGAGCTGTTGAATGGCCCGGGCGTTTTTTCCTTATTTTGCGTGCAGGGCGAATTTTAAAAAGATCGTGACGAGGGATAAACGAATAGCTGGCGGTCGAAGACGCGCGCTGAACTGGCAAAAAAAAGGAGGGATCGGGCAATTTGTCTTGTTTTGTAAGCGAGTCTACAAGTTGAGGAAGGTTGTGGATTTTTTTTTCGGGAAAGTTAATTATTTGAAAAGTTTTGTATTTATGGGTTGGTTGAATGTTGTTTAAAGACTTGTTCTATTCATTATAAAGAGGTGAATAAAGTGAATAGCGGGCTGAAAACTACCCTCGGGAATAATATGCGACTTTATTCCCTTAGTGTTTACAGTAGTTTATTCCCACCTCGACTGTGGCCACTTTTGAAAAGCGCGCAATCTTTTTCTCAATAATATTTCTGTTTTTTCTAATGAAAGTGCTAGCAGGAAAATAATAACTCATTATTTTCCTTCTCGAGATTTTCTCGAATCCTCCATTTTAAGCCAGTTAATGATTTGAAGTCAGTGATTTGGCGATCGACGTACGTATACATATTTTTGCCGATATAAATATTTTCAAATTCAGATTTAAGAAATGTTGAAAGAAGATACTACTTTTTAAATGTAAATAAATCATCTTTGGAAAATATCATGTAGATAAATCTGACAATAAACAATTACTTAAACTACTAAAAACCAGCTCTCATCCATTTTTTGCAGAATTAGAAAAGTTACAGTCCTTCAACAGTTTAAAGTTAAATAAATAAAAGCACCTTTCGAAATCTTTGGAAATTGCAGTTCCAATTTTGCAAATATTTTCGAAATCTAGCTTTGAACTCTTATAATTTTTTAACAAGTTAAGTTTTTTTAATGCTGTAAAAAGTTAATAGATTAGGCCCACTTAGCCTCAGATTGTCATGACTAGCAAAAGTTACGCATATTGTTGCAAAGTTGTGAGTAAAATATTGTAAGTACTATTTCTGGGGTGTACTGTAAAATTGTTTGTAAATTAATTCTGATTGAACGTTAAAAACTTTTCGGCACTTACCTACACCAAAAATGTGCGAAACTATGCTATAAGTGCCAAACAATGCCGAAACTGTGTTAAATATTTGACATATGTAGCAAATCTGGGCGCAGTAAACTCAATTGGCAAAGTTATCAAAAAATAAATTGTAAAAATTATTAAAATTAAATAAATAATATACTAAAACAGAATTTATTAACAATAAATAAATCTATTGGAAAGTGTTATTTTACAAAATAAACAAGATAAGTTATCTTAAAACTACGTTATGAAAAATAATAAACTGTAATAAATTATGTTTTTAAAATATTATCTGAACAAAATTTATTACAAAGCTGAATTTTTTTAATGAGATTTTTCTTATCTGAAATTAAACATTATATGATCTTTGAAATTTAATATTCTAATGATACATTAAAATATAACATTACATTAAATTTATTTACATTAATAATATTAAATTTCAAGGATTGTACAATTTAAATTCTTACACAAATTCTTCTACACATCATCCCACAGAATATCAAAACTAAAACACGTTAGTAACAAGTCACTCACATGATTAACTTTGTTTTCAAAACGAAAAACACTAACCCCACCCTCATCCACCTACATCATTATTCCACCGCGCATTTAACATTTTTACACGAGCTCACAAATACATTTAAATCCCACTTCTACCACGGCTAAACCCTCTGCAGAGCCTGCATCGATCCAAAGCTGCGTATACATAACTCCCAAAACGAACGCTCGGGGATTTACGAGCGCACGTCTTATAGGTGCACTTTTCACTCGTCGTTAATTCAGTAAGGCGCTTATCTGCACGCTCGCGCTTACTATATACACGACGGCAATAAAGATTCGGGTATACAGTCGGAAAGAGTACAAAGAGAGCTGACTCTTGTATTGAGCGCAGGGAAGCTCCTTTTGTCTGAAGCACTTATAGGTGTATTTTCCTTTTTTTCGCTTTGCTCTCTTTTCGTTGCTCAAAAGCCTTTGGGATCGCGCGCTCGCTGTGCGGAAGATTCCGGCTGCTCGAGCGCCACGGGAGCTACGGGGATGGTTAATTGACTTTCTCGAGTCTGGAGATGTTGATCGTCGATTTTCGAGTGTACGGAGAGAGGAGCTGGAGTTAAGTGGGTGCTTGGTTTAAATAAATTGTGGCTGGGTGTTATTGGAATTTTTTTTTATTAAAATTAGTTGTTGGGAATATTTTTTTAAAACAATTTTGTGCAGTAAGCGAAAGCTTCTTGTAATTTTATTTCAAATTGGTGGCACTTTTTTTAATTGTCAGGGTCTGTGGGAAGAAAGGATTATTTTTTAACTTAAAATAATTATTTTAATAAAACCTAGTTTATTTTGATGTCATACTTAAGAAAAATAGCTTTATCTATAAGATTTGTTTTTAATAGTACGGTTTAATTCAAAATTAAATAAAAGGAATTGAGAATTTCAAAGAAGATTACTTGTATTTTTCAGAGTAGAAAATTTGTACGGTTACTTATAACAGATTTATATAATGACGAAAATCCTACGAATACGAATCAACATTCGAAGGAAAAAGACGGCAAATCACCTTGACGAAGTCGACCATAAATAAGTTTCTATTTATCATTCCTGAAAAAATTCTCTCTTTCTCTCGAATCCCAGCTTCCTCAAAAGCTGCTCGGCGCTTTTCGTTTCCGGAACGTCGACGAGACTAGCACACTTGAGCGGCAGTTGATCCAGCTCTATTTTATAATGGTAATGTTGATGCCTGTCGCATGTGGGCGAATGTCTATATCCCGTGTATTTCAACGATTTACAGAGAGAAAGAAGAATGAAATCGCGCAAAACTAGCTTGACCTTAATCTTCCGGCATCAGCGGCATCCACGTCATTCTCCTTCGCTGGTGTAGGTATCAGGGTATTTATGCATGAAACGCAAGCAAGTGACGTTTTGCTGTTCAAGGATTGTTTTTATTTTCAATTCTCGACCTGTTTTTAATATTTTCTCGTTTTTTTTTTTTGTTCTTAACAAAGAAGCTGTAAAACAGTAAAAAATCATTTTTTTTTTAAAACACTCTGTAAATTTGAAATAGTGCAAAATGCTCCATTAAGCACTAAATAGTGGAATTTTCACTACTAAGTAGTAAAAAATTCACTACTTTATCATTAATATTCACTTATTTATTATGAATTGTCACTAATTAAATCGTAAATTTTCACTATTTGTTAGTGGGAATTTCACTAAATAGATAGTACTTAGTGGAGCATTCAGCACTCTTTCAAATTTACAGAGCATGTTAGAAACAGGGTTTAAGGTATTTGGAATCAAAAAACTCTATCCATAGAAAATGTTTGTAAACATTTTAAAAAAATACAGTAATTGCTCTTAATTGGTATTTTAATTAGCCAAATCTTTTGGATCACCCTTGGATCATGATATTTCAGTGAAAATATACAGAGTGTATACAGACAGTGTAGAATCTTCATAATTCACTGATGCACAGAAGCTGTAGAAGAGAAAAATTCTCGGAAATGTCGAATTCTGAAAATACTTATGGCTTCAAGTCCAAACAATTGGAGCAAATAAAACTAAAAAAATGTGTATGCGACACTTGTAGTGTAAGAAATAGTCCGCTGATGGGCAGATTGAGTAAGCTCAGTATGGATTACATGTTTGTGTACGTGAGAATAAATGAGAAGTAAAAATCACTTGCTCAGCGATTTATTTAACGACAAATTATGGAGAGGTAGGCAAGTGTATAATTAAACTTGTCGAACATTTTATAAGAAAATTAAATTCAACTTTAAACAATGCATGTAAGATTAGTAATTTATTATTTACTCTGGTTTAAGATATTAAATTATATTTTTATATAAAATTAAGTTATTTAATGTAATAATATATTATTAGAATAAATAAATAGAAGAATAAATAAATTAGAAAGTATTCATTTTTGGAATGGTTAAATTAAGTATAAGAAATCTAGAAGCCAATAAATTGGTAGCGGTTTTATTTCTTTTGTTAGAAAATTTTGAAGCAAGGTATTTTTAGTCCAAAAAAGTTTTGAAAGTCAAATATTTTTTAATTAAGATTCGTGAAATCCAACTGGATTAAAGTCAATTTTTTTGACATATTCGAGCTTTGAAGTTTACTATCAAGTTCTCTATATCAAAACTGTATAGGATGAAAAATTCAAAGCTTGAGAACTAGATATTTTTTGTTTTAAACTAGTTTGATGGAATAATATGATGTATTTTGAAAAAAAAAAATTTTCCGGACATCCTGCACTTTGATTGATTATCTCGCAGTTCCGTCCTAGGTACAAAGCACTCTCAAGCTCGTAACTTAGTACAAAAATATTAAATTCATACAAAACCAACGGTGCGTTACAGCAGTATTACACGCTCAGCAGCATAAAATTTCATCCCTTTTTTCGATATTCAAAAAAAAAAAAAAAAAAATCAATAAAAATTCTCCCGGTTTTTCACGAATAATCTGTAACGAAAATAGGTCGCCTCGTTCAGCCTGGAATCCAGCAATTTCACAGATCTCTCCTTAACGGCTGCGCGCGCTCGAGAGTCCATGTACACTCCGTACATGTACTCATACCAGTCGAAGAGAGTAGTCAAGCGTGCGCGCAAGCATATCGGAAGGCTAAAAGCTTTTTAGTCCCTCTCATTCTCTCTTTCTCTTTCTGCGCGCATCCTCGAGGCCCAACACGGTTTGCCGGTTACCCAGGCGGTCCGACCGTACTCGCCTTTTTCTACTGAATCCGCTCACTTCTGTATTCTCCTCGATGCTCGCGCTTTCTGGGTTCGCTTTTCGATTCTTTATATTCACTTTCTACTCTGCGTTTCGCGCGCAAGTGTTCGCTCTCTTGCTTGTCATTTATCACTGTCCAATTTTCCGGCACGACTTTTCACCGTTTGTTAGCTCGGGTTTTCTTCTGGCTTCGATAGTTGGAAGTTGTTTAGCTAATAGTCAGTTGCTTCACCGTTTACTACTACTGTTATAATCTTTTGTTTACAGTTTTTTCCGTAAATTATTGTATTATGAAAGAATTTGAAAATTCTTCATTTTTTGTTATCAGTTTATATTAAGTTGTTATTTCACAATGTGTTCTTGTCTTATTTTTAAGTGGAAGTATTGGATTGCTATTGTTATTTATTAATTATTTAACGCGTTATGAATTCTGTATCTTTAGATTGTATAGTCTTTAATTATTTGTTTAAAAATTTTGTATTTACTTCACGTTTTTATCGGAGATAAATGAAAAATTCTACGATTTATTTATATTAACTTCACGTTTTCAACGGGGATAAATGAAAAATTCTTTGAGTTCAAAAAGAATTTTCAAGCTGCATTTGAAATATTTAGAAAATTCATCAAATCTAACCGAAGCAAAACTTCCAATTTTCTTAATAAGTTTTATTTTTCACTAGTCAAATCTATCTTTTAAATCAATTTATTACTTTTATTTTCGTTAATTAAATTTTGTAATAAATTTAACAAAAAATTAGTAGAAGTTAAAAAAAACAATATAGACAAGAACGATTGTTATTAAATCTGTCAGAAAATAAATCTATTTGGATTCTTTAAAATGTTAATGTCATAATAATGTAAAGAAATACAACACCATTTTGGGAGCATAAATTACAGTGAAAATAGGATAAAAATGTTCATTATTACCAGCACTGTAAATTTCAATAGGACTCCTCCCTTCACGCATTATCCATTCATGCAACTCTTTTTCGTTTATTTTCCGCACGAATAATTTGCCATTCTACTTCGGCTAAGAAGGTGAATAAAATTTCGTCGGGGGAGACTCTACACCCACGGATTCCTGCTCTTCAAAGATGTCCTATTTGCGTTTATATTTCCTCCTATCCCTCGTTCTTTTGTCCTTTTTTCGTAGCTCCTTTGCCGCCTCTCAGGTCAGCCGCGCCGCATCATCCCCCGCGGATGTATATAAGTGGGCCAGGCCGAGTTGCGTCATGGCAGTGCAAATACTTACCGGGTTCAGCGGCTTTAGCAGTGAAATTTGAGTGACGTGGAGCGCTCTTGATGTTTACTCTCGAAGTAGTTTTGAGAAAGTCGAGGGAGACTTTGATTTTTGGAATATGTCAGGCGAAAAATCGTTTGAAGTTATTTCGTTGCGTTATTTATAAATAGGATTGTGTTATAGAAATGTTGGTGTACCTTTGAAAAGTAATGATAAGAATGAAATATTTAGCTTAGTGTTATTTTTAATTTATCTACAGTTTATAAAAAATTATTTTAAAATATAATATATTTTATCAGTCAATCATTTTTTATTGCGCTAACATAAACACATGTAAGTATATATTTTAGATAATAAAAATATCATCAAAACCCACTAAAAGCTATTAAAAGCCACATCAATTTTAAAGTATCATAAAATCCTATTAACAGATGTCACGAAGCAGCGACACGAAGCCTACAATTTAATCACTGCTATCACCACCCCCATAAATCAAATCCGACTCCAATGATCTACGCCCTCGAAATTCGATTTAAGCGCTCGCGCTCGCCGCGCCTGTTATCTTGCCCCGATAGCCCCCATTTATTTTTCACCGGCCAAATAAAGATATTCCGCGTGCGGCTCCCATTCAGATTCTCCATTGTCCTCTTATACCCAGCGCGCCAAAAAACGAATAACATTTGCGGCCGAATCGATACGCACGCGCGCCTCGTAAATATACCTACGCGCCTTTTCCAGAATTTATATACGCACTTTTTGCGCGAGCGCCGGCAATAAAATAAAGAAAGGCCGAAAGGAGGAAAAACACAAGGAAACTATAAGAAGCAGCGGCGAGATGTGATTTTGTGCGAAATCTGCCCGCCGAGCGCAAATTAATGTCGCCTCCGATGACGCACGTCTCGGGCCGCGTGTATCGGAAGGTGTATATACCCATTCGAGCTTCGACCCTCCCGGGCATGATGCCGGTACAATGGCTACGTCGTCGCGCTCGAGACGGAAAAAAATAAAAATGAAAAGAGCGCGAGAGCGGAGGGACATTATCATATTTCTTATCAGTCGACGCGCGATCTAACGCGCGAAAAAATGCCGAAACGCCGCGCGAGCTGCCGATATTGGGCGGCTGTTGTGTGGGCTGAGGAGAGGCCGGAATTCCAACGCGAGCGCGGCGGCCGGTATATGGAGGATTCCGCGTTTGCTCGGTGCGCGACGGATTTGCGGTTGGGATGTTTTGCAGTTTTTTTCGTGGTTTTGGATTATTTAGTTGGTGGGCAGGAGGGAATGATTTACGTGAATAATTATTACATTATTAAGCAAACCGGGAAAGATCGATTAATAGATGGAAAAATTATTAAATTTCAAAAGTTTTTCAGAAACCATCTTTTGAATATAATCATCAACGACAATCACAACACTATAAAAATATACATCCAAAACTATATTGAGTAAACTATTCTTAATAGTAAAAACAAAAATAACCAAAGACCGAAATTTCACAATTTCTCGTCGTAGAACGCAGAATCATCCGAGTGGCTGAAAGAATGTGCACCGCCTCTCGTATACTCACATTCGGCCCCCGAGGCGCGTGGGAGTTTTAAAGAACGCCAGCGTTGTGGAAGGTACAGCTAAAGTAGCTTTCCGGCTTTCCTCCTTTTTCTCTCCCTCTCTCTTCCTCTTTCGTCCGATCCTCCAGCGACACCGGGTGGCTGGCTTCCGCTCGACACCGAACTACCTATACCTTCGAGTATACGGCCCCATTGTGTGGATGCGTGCTGCGCGAAAAGTTGGACCTCGCCCGGTCGATCAGTTTGCCCGCGTAATTTTGCGGCTCTTTTGGGGTTGTTTACTAGTGGACGTGTTTGCGAGCTAGCTTTTTCGAGTGGGAAGTATTTTAGGTTTGAATTTTTAATTAAGTTTGAATTAGAGTGATGTTGTTTTAAGAAGAACACACAGAGATGTTTGTGTAATAAAAATAGTTCTGTAATAAGAGTTCTGCATCAAAAAGTGCTTTTTACTTAAAAAATTATATCTTCACAAAATTATGTAACATAAATTTGTAAGCTAATATTATTTAAGCAAGTAGAATGGATACTTTATTTTAAAAAGTAAAAATTATTAACATTTACCTTGAAAAAAAAACCGATTCAGTTTAACAGATTTTTCTTATTTATAAATAAAAGTTGTATTAACTATTTTAAAAATAATCGCTCGAATTTTAAGAATTGTTTTATAATATACATACGTTTGACATCAATATAATTAAGCCAGGAAAAGATTAAAGATTACAAGTTGTCAAATTAACATGAAGTATTCCAGAAGATATTAAAAAGCTCAAACTCAAATTTAATTTAATCTCGTGTGCTCTTATAAACGCTTGCAAGATTACAAACTAGTTCGTAATCCTTCCCCAAGTTTCCTAATTTCACTTACTGTCATAAAGGACTTGTTAAAATTGTTTCAAACATTTTTTTGAGAAAGTTAACAAATTTAATGTGAGTTAGCACTCAAAATTAATTTCGTAATTTTTCACTTTACATATCTATTTTATCTATTTAAAGAGTTAAAAACTGTAACTGAAGATCCAAAACCAAGTTTAAAACTAAACAATCGACATATTTACATATATATATGTTTTAATAAGTATCTAGCGATGCAAAAAGTATTCTAATTTTATTGCAACAGTAATTACATGTATAATATACAAATTTTTAATTTACAAATGAATTATATTTGACTAAATAAAATTTTTATGATCTTTAATTGCTATAGTTTAATTATAAATAGTCTTTTGAGATTATTATATGCAAAATAGAAAAATTCTAATTACTATTATATAACTGTTTTTGTTATTTTTGATAAAGAAATATAATATAATTATTTACATAATGGCCGCAGTTTGAAATAAAAGTGTACTAGGTATATATTCGTAGTAATAATAAACTTAAATCTGTCAGTCACTATATAAAATTATAGAAGTAGTTTAAAAGAAAATAACGTTTATCAGAAAACGAAGTTAAATAAGACAAAGTAAAATAATAATTCTTTAATCAAAGAAAATGATGGCTCTAATTATTCTAATAAAATTATTGATTCGTTCATTATTTTTATTTCTTTGAAATTTTAATCTGTAATAAAGCATCCTCCTGACAATTTTTTTAAGATGCAGCAATGACATCTTTAAAAGCCGCTAATTAATTTAATTAGGTATTATTCGTAATTTATTCATTTTTAATCTATTCTCTAAAGAAGCGCTAATGATATGTATCCGATAGAATGTGGAAAGTGCTCAACATCCTTCCTTTCGCTCTGTACATATTTTCTTTGGAGTTGATTTGGCCTCGTTATTTGCCATATTTTTTAATGTTGTTACTATTACATGTTTACAAACACATTTACAACGTATTAATAATGATTCATAGACATTTTTGAGTTGAAGGTAAGAATTGGTAAGAAAGTTATTTATATAATTATGTTGAATTGTATTTTAAGTGTATTTTTTTAATCTTTCAACAAGTTCTAATTTTTAAAGATTTTCAAGTACTCATTATTAGATTAGAAGTTAAGCATTCGTAGAAATTTCATAGATTATTTGACAATGGAAGTAATCGATTTTGCGTGGGATAATTTTTGATTCAAGTAACGATGTTTGAAATTCAAATTGTTTTCTTACGATTTGAAGATTACAAGACTCTTGAAAATCAAACGTATAATTTAATACAGTAACATGCAAATCTTTTTATATAAAAAAATTCAAGACAATAACAAAAATGCATTTTTCTTCTTACTCTAGTTAATAATTTTCAATAAATCCTTCACTACTAGCAAAAGCAAAACTTAATACGAACCAAAACAAAAGCGCTGCAATCAAAGCAAAAATAAAATAAATCAAAATTTCTGATAAATCCGATTTCCTAAAAAAACACGAACAGATTTACAAAAATCTTACAAATAAATACGGTCACGGCGCGCAAGCTCGCTTCCCATGCAGCTGCCTTAAGTTCCACTTGGTCGCGCGTATTAATCAACCTGCTTTGCCTTGCGCCCTCTCGGCTGGTCGACGAGCCGCGATTGATTCGACAGAACGAGGGCATTCCTCGAACGCGATTATGCGCAAGCAAGCAAACATGCTCGCTCAAACTGCACTTGCAGCCCGTCTGCAGCCTCTCAACCGATCTGCGCGCAAACGGCGAGTTTTCCCCGCTCGATTTAATTGCGTTTGATGGAGCAGGTGCCTTCTTGCCGAGCTATTTTAATTATAAAGGAATGCTCCTTCGCGAATATTGCTTGTCGATAATCAAAAAGCTGATTTTGTGGAAATTAAATTGTTATTTTAAGAAAATTTTGTCTTATAATACTTGAAATATGTACTCAGTAGGTGGTGCGTCTGCAAATATTTTTGTCCTCATTTTTTTTTTGTTATTTTTTGCAGTGACTTTTCTTTTAAAACTAATCCTGTGTACAGTGAGCTAGATTAGAGGCTTCTTGGCCGTCTATGGCGGAGAGAGCTGTGTCATGATGAGAAGACTGGAATTTTGGTGATGACACCACCGAAGATAATGTACTATTTATTAATACATACTTGCGTACGTGGGCACGTAAATATGCGTGGGGTGTTTTATATCTTTATGCCGCTGAATTCACTGGGACTATCTAATTCTAAGCGTCCACAAAAATACACTTCCTCAATTACTTTAATAAATACGAATAAATTTTAACGTGCAAGCTTTAATAAATATCACGATATTTAATGCGTATTTATATTTTTATTGCTTTAAATATATATGGTAATTTTATTCTTAGAAAATAATAGAAATTTATCATCCCCCTCAGTCGGGTTTTCAACGTAATGCATAGACTACTACGCATTTTACTAGGAATTTAGACTTAAATTTTCATGAATTTTGATAGAATTTATAAATTTTCTTACAAAGCATAAGCTTGTGAATTTATTTATAATACTGCTTCGTAACAACTTTTTAATTCATTTAATGCATGAATCAAATTATTTATTTTCATAGTAACTAACAAAAAGCAAATGAAATAAAACTTTTAATTTATAAATTATTTATATGCCACACAAATTTGTTGTATTCAATAAAATGCTCTTTACTAAAAAATTTTTACTTCGTTAAACACTCACTTATTAATAAGAGCTCCATTCTTCACACATCTCTTTCGCTTTAGTTGGTACGCGTCGTAACCGCCTGCAAGTTCATTGTACTGTGGACAATTTATTTTTGGACGTCAGCAGCAAACGACGTAGCTATAAACCTGCAACGGTGCTTCTTAGCGCGTCGCATCATGTGCAATATCGAGATCGAGAAAATATTGCCCGCAAACCACTCCGGACTCGCTACATTTTTCACTTTCGTCGCCCACTGTTTATGTGCTTCGTTGTCAGTGTACGGCCAGATTATTTTTCTATTATAACCAGAATTGAAAATAACATCTATAGGACTGGTATATAGCTGTATTGATTTTTCAAAGTGACAAAGATTGAATGAAAAACTATAATGCAATAATAAATTATAAATTTTTTTTAAACAATATTGGTATTTAATCGAATTTTTAAAAACCAAAGTAATTCATTTTAAAAGATGGAACTTATTTTTTCATAAATCATAACTTACTCTATGCAGGCAAACATCCTGTTTAAATAATAAGTATAATTAAAACTTTAAGTTAAAAATGTAAATCTCTTTCTACGAAATTTATAAATATTTTCAATTAACAAGTCTGCAAAGTCAATACTCATTATGAATATTTCTATCAAACTTCTCTCAAGCCCTTTCAGTCAACTTCAGACTCCAGTCAAGTCCAATACTTCTGCCCCTGGAACTTCTCCCTCCGCTGAAAAAGTGAAAATTAACTCGATAACCGGTTAATAGTCAATTTCCTCGAGAGACTCTCTTCGATCGCCTCTGCAATAATAACTTTCCGTAATTTCCCCAGCAAAACTTGGCTCCGCTCTTCTCTAAGCCGTGTGCCCACTCGATAATCCTCGCCACATAAAAATTTTAAATCTCGAAACTTCAGTTCCCAAATCCGGATTTGATCGACGCGAAAGTCACTCGTTTAGCCTCCATCAATAAAATTTTACTCGCAATTCTAACAGTCGCGGCGATCGCTTTATCAACACGCAATCACCCAGATATAAATATGCATACGTGTATTGCTCCCATTCATCCACCGAGCGTGAGATAAATACCAGACTGGAATTTTGGTTATTTATAGCAAAGCTCGTCGCTCTGCTTTTTTTTCCATTCGCAATGCCAGCACGATAAGAGCAGCAGTCGCGAGAAATATGCTTGCTCTTTTGGGACTCGCCGCAGAGCGGGTTTATATGCATACGTTGCGCCTGCACTAGGGAGTTAATAAGTTTCCAGAGGACATGAATATGCCTGGCTCTTCTTTAGCGCTCCGAAGCGCAGCTGCAATTTCATGCTCTTTCTCATTTTTCCCTGTTTATTTAGGGAAAAGGGTGGATGATGCATTCGGGTCCCTTGGCTTTTTAAATCCCGCGCGGTTAATTAGTGGCTTAATTGACTCAGAGTTAACGCTTGGGATTCGTTTAATATCGAGTAAACATTTTGTACAATAGGTTTTAAAGAATCTCAAGCTCTTCGATGTCACTAACTCATTAGTGTATTGAACGCGTGATTCTGATTTTGAAAAATTAACTCTCGACCGTCTCCCCGCTGACCTAGAAATCCGCTCTTTTCTCCCGCTGTGAAACGTTTCCGCGAGTAAATTGAAAAAAGGAAAAATGACTGCGGAGAGCCGGCCCCTTAATACCAAAGTCGGAAACGACAGAGCCGCTCAAATAAGTCACCCGCGAGCTAACTACGCGTCACTCTTACATTCCCTCATACTCCACGAATCTTTTATTCCCATTTACCAGTCCGACTGTCACTAAAATGACTGAGCTTTCGTCGCAATTTTGCCCGAAACTCATCTTATAACCCTCCGGATTTCCAGCGCCCAGACAATAAAGACAGAACTCCAGCTGGCTCGCAATATAACAGGTATATGCGCGCACGCATGGCTATTTGCCTAGAGGCATATTATACGCCGCAGCTGTAACTGCAGCGGGCGCGGCTGCAATTTTAAAGGGCCGGCGCGCTTGCGAGTGTCGAAAACGCGAGTGGTAGAGGAGCCGCGGTTATGTCGGTCCTTATGTATGTATTTTGACCCAGTTTCCGGGAATTCAGGCTCGCGCGTGGGTGGATGTATTACGCGGCGCAGGCCGGCTAGTGGCGCGGTTTTCGCGCTCCGCGCTACTCGATGTTTCGCAATCATTGCGAGATTTACGTTGTAACGTTGCCCGCTCAGCTGATTTGTCGACTGTAGTGTAGTTTGCTTTGTTTTGGTGTTTTGAGATATTTGTAAGATGACTTTCTTTTTTTGTGTCGGATAATTGTGAGCGTTGTTGGTAAGCTGTGGAGTATACGTAGAAATTAAAAAAATAAAATTTACATAAATGTTATATAAAACAAGATGCAAATTGAATGTCTGACCACACTCGGAATGTATCTACTTTACGAACTTTTTTTCCTCACGCATTGTTTCAAATTTCGCGCTACACGATACACAATTCCGAGTCTCCGTAAAGCTACATTAAACTCAAATATAGCCCGGCACAAAGCAAGCCACAGTACTCTCAAAACTCGCAAGTACAGCATCTCCGCAATTCACCGAACACATACACGTATACACAATGCCCAGAGCCAAGTTCTCGGCTATGCACACTTGGCCGCGTCTTTGAAACATCTCGACCGCGAGACTCTATAGATCGATTCCCTTGCCTCTCGCTCGCCATTCCCCGCATAAGTGAAAGCACTGCGACTCCGGACACACCAATACTATACCTCTTCGATCTACTAGACGCTCATAAAATCACGCGCAAATTCAAACTGCTGTTACGCCGGCGCGCTCGATCGTGCGATTTTATCCGATATGATGGATATGCGGCCTCTTTTTTCCCCTCAGCCCCCTGCATGTACAGCCACGACACTTTGTAACGATTGTATCGGCCCGGATAATGAATGGGCCGAGCGCGTAGGCCGAGCCGCGGCCCGCGCCTAATGGCCTTTAAAGCGTGGGTGGAAGACGGATGCTATATACGTAGCGCTACGCTCCGGCGATTTCTAGAAAAGCCGCGGAGCGACGAAATTAATTCGGCTGCTCTATATAATGAGCGCTAGCTCTAATGCTATAATTATCGGATAGCGCGCCAAGTCTGACCGCTGAGCATCGAGGCAATGATTAAATTTGCTTCTTCTTTGATAAAGTAGCTTAGAGCGCAAAACGCTTGGTTCGCGTTTAATCGAAGTGCAATAGATTAGCCGCGCTAACGGCGCTCGATGCAACAGAGTAAAGTTCGGCAATCGTGCATCGAAAGCCAATTTCCAATCGATGCGAAGAGGCCAATAAGTGGCCGTAAACAACGCCGGGGTGTATATGCGCTTGGCTCGCGCCGCGCAGCTGAAATTTCGCTTGGGCAATTCGCCGTGTAAGCGAGGCTCGCGCCGCGCCGCCTCGTAATCTGGTAAGCCGCTCTATATTTGACTTCCTTCCTGCGCCGTAAACACAGATGCGCGCCAAAGTGATTAACGCGCCGAGTAAGCCACGCGCCAAGCGCGGAGAATCGCGCGGCCAAATATTTTTGCGCGCAATTAGCCGGCGGGATGTTCGTTGAGTTGAATTTGATTATTATTAAGCTGTGGGATTGATGAAATTTTTACTGAAGAAATGGGAGGTTTTAGTTTAATATTGCTTGATGTTTGGTTTTTACGTTGGGGAGTACTATTATTTCATTTTCGAAAAATACATTGTACATGATTATGCAAACAAATCGCATTCCCTTCAGATGAAATAGTGTTGACAAATTTATATTAGTAATATCTGCCTTTTATTATAAAATAAATATGAAGAAATATTAGTATAAAATAAAATGAGATACTACATAGTTAGACATATAATAAGAACATTTTTTGTGTATATTTCAAATTATTTTACACACACTATGAGATAAATAGACAGAAATTAACACATAGAGACTTTCAACAGTGTGTATTTTCGAAATGCGGATAATTCTTAAAACACAAGAGGAAACCATATACTATAAGTTCTGTTAAATTTCACTTACTCTTCTATATGCGTGTCCATTACGTTAATATATAGCCCATTAAAATTACATTAGGAATGGGCATCGATCTAATTAAACAGTGCTTAAAGCCTTATATTTTTATGAAATAATATTGAATAGCAAGGGATTTTAGTATAAAAGCTATTTCTCCATTATAAGCATGTAGTCTACTTACGTAATCGCATAAGATTCCAGGAAAATACTTCAGTATACTGCCGTTTTTGCATCGCGACAAAGTCGGGTGTGAATCCCTACAAAGTTTTCGCTCTACACAAGACTTCGAGCGTTAAAGATCACCTTTTCAAGGAAAAGCGCGTATTCCAGCAAATTTCCTTACACCAAAGGTAGCAAACTTCTCAAAGGTCGTTGCCATCGTCTCAAACGGATCGAAAGAGGAAAAAAGAAATAAATTTCACTAGGTATAAAAAACTTAATTCAATTGATATTATAAATAATTTAAGTATGAAATAATAATAATGAATTTTATTGCACACTGAGTTTAAAGTAAATTCAGATCTTGGATTTATACACTTTTGTGCTCCTAAATATTCTAAATTAGGATCTTTGGAAGAAACTTTAAGCATACATATTTTGGCTTCTCATAAAATCTGAATAAGTCTATTTTTATCAAAATCCAGTTGATACCTTTTTATTCTGGATAGGGGAGGGTATAAAGAAGCTTGAAGACCTCTCTTTTAAAAAAGTCGATATTTAATTGAGTTATCGTAGCGGCGTTAAACGAATAAATCCACTTTTGGATAATCACATTTCAAGATTTTCGAATAAATCCACTGTGATCTAAAAATACAGATTTAATCGCTTCCCTTTATCTAAATTTAACTTTTTTCTCTGACCTTGGCTACAGAGGCTCTCCTTCAATATAAAATCGTTAATTTTATTAATCATCATGAAAGCTAGTCTTAATAGAGTAGACAGGTTTATCGGAATACAATAAAAGTGTGATAAAAATAAATTATGCTTTTACAAATCACTAATATTTTTTGAGAATAATTAATTTAATTACATATTATTTTTGTTATTGGTTGTATGAAATCAATAAAATTATACTCGTATTTCTTTCCTGTATGAATGAACTAAATGTAATATCAACACACTCATGATAACGATGCTCATAATAAGGATACTTATAAGGCGTCACCATACGCATATGCTTGTGTGTATATTGTGACATTCAGAAACGCGCATTCACGATGTTCAATAATTGGATGTCAGCATCCTCTTTATCGGTCTCTTCTATCCAAATTGCGGTTCGGTTCTCCCCTCAGGGTACCATGCAAGTTTACTAGAAAGAAGCTTCTATTGTAATTTTTAACCATGAAATCGATTTCAACATGTTTGTAATAAAATATAGCTCTAGAATTACTTAACGTGCAACCAATATAAATACTTTATTGCAATTTACACCTTTTTAATCATTTTTGCATTGAGAACGCATTAATGTGCAGCTTTCTATATTTTTTCTATATCTGAAAATTTTATATTCAATAATTTTAACCCTTACACCCCCCAAAGAGTATTAAAATGCGCAGTTTTTTTCTAATTTTTGTACGTTCAGGATTTGGCCATAATAGTATATTTCGATACATGAGCTAGAAGGTGATTTTAACCTAGCGTGGCCATTTCATCCTCGCTTCGCTCGGGCGTAAACGTTCGCGCGAATCTATAATCACTTTCTCGCACTAGTATTGAAATATACTATTAATTATTTCGGAGTAAGTAACGTATTGTTTTTCTTAATTAAAAAAAATTTTTGGTGATCGAAGTATGATGAATAAATGTGAATATATACATATTATTTAATATGTATATATTCACAGTATGTTTAGAATTAATTTTCCAATTATGCCGGTAAAATAAGGTTCAGGTCAATGTTTGCAATAAACAACTAATTTTGACTTAAGTTATTGCGAGGCATCTTTACTAAAAAGTTTGAGTTTCGCATCTCTTTAAACATTGGTAAATACACCGATTCTCCAATCTTTCATTGCTAATGGTTTGAGATTTTCTTGTACACCTTCTTCCCCTATAAGAGCGTCTTCTTCGGGATGTAAATGCTGCGAAACATCGTAAGTTTTAAGTTTTAATGCCAGAAAACCTCCATAGCCTTCAGATCGTCTATAATAAAAGCTAGCCCCAGCCATTGGTATAGGCGTTTTTGTAGTTACTTCTTGTAAATCTATGAAAGGAAGTGTGGTCTGGCCTACATCAGACTCCATATCGCTTGTTGAGAAATTTATATATTCATTTTGAAACACTTCTATTGTACCGTTCGCCTTATCCTTGGGTACTTTAAGCCCCTCAACTTTTTCACTAGAACTGTACGTATAAAATACAAATTAAGTTTTTTTTTTCATTATTTTGATAAATATACTCTATTATCTTTACTTATTTTTTATTCAACTTACTTGGAAAATGCGGGTTTAGTTATCTGCTCTGTAGAATCCTGGTTCAGTTTTCCACTAATAAAATTGAAAGGTAAAGATATAAGACCCAAGTGAATGCGTCCCTCATCATTGATTATCTCCGAGTCTAACCGCAAACCAACCAGAACATGACCAGAAGGTACTTCTGCATCTGCCAGTTCAACACCTTTGTTCTTCCAACTCAATGCTTGATGATAGGCAGGATTGTACAAATCATTCGGGCGAGTCCACTCAGTAGAGTTTTTATCTATTAGGCCTTCCTCTAGTAATTTTCCTTGTTGTATTTCCAGGTAAATCAGAGAGCCTTGTTTTCGCAGACGTGCTCCTATAATTACACTACAAACAAAATGCAACTAAAATTAGTTTTTAAAATAAAGAGATTGAAAAGATTAGAGTTATCCTATTAGTTATGTATAACGATTATCAATAAATTTCTTTGATAATTTGATAAAAATTACTCACTAATTTTCTGACGTTTTAGCTGCAATTGCCTCTGCATAGAAAAATCGTTCTGAATGAATATCTATGCTTTGCAGATCAATATTATCATCACAGGTGCACACACATACATCACATTTGTAAGCTATATCCACGCCTCTGTTTGCTTCTCTACTTGTATGAATGCAATCACGTTTTCCTAAATTCTTTGTTATACTATTCGACCATAAATCTCTTACTTCCACTTTATTATATCTGCGTGTATTAGAATTATCCTAAGAATAACATGAAACTGTTTATTAAAAACTTCTAAGTAAAGAGTAATTAATTTTCATTTATAAGCATAACTTACCGATCGGCAAATTTTAACCCAACTTTTCCAGCCTAAATCTAGTTCAGCTTTACAGTCCCATAATTTTCCAGCGCATGGTCGTTGCTTAGCACAAATGTTTTCACCGTTAAATTTAGGACTAGTTGCTGCAGCAACATAGAACATCCCAGAATAGCCACCTAAATTTTAGGATCATTTATATTATATAATATATACACAACTTATAATAGCAAAAATTTCAAAATCAGGTCCTCAAGTTTTTCAAAAATGTGTGCAAACTTGATTTTGAAAATAAATCAACCGTTATCAAGAAAAGTCACAAATGCGTACTTTCAAATTTGAAAATTATCCGGAAATTTGTTTGAAGATTTTTTAGTTAAAACACAGAAGTGTAATATTAAAATTGAATATAAACTTACTTTCTTCATAACTTGTAGTACATCTTGCAAGAGTTCTCGGATTCTCTGACTCACACGTCCCGCTACATATGGTTTTTATTTTAAAATCTAATTCGTTTACAATTATTTTTTGAAAAACATTTTTAAGCTCCCCATACGTAAGATCTGCATAAAAATACAAAATACAATAAAATAGTTTTATAAAATTCCTGAAGAGCATATTGTACATTTACAAACCATCTTTGTACTCATCAGGATCACATCTCCAAACGTCTCGGGATGCTGAACTCATGAATTCTTTAAATATTTTCACTGTTTCAGTATTTTTTCTATTTAATTCTGCTATTTCCGTTTCCAAGATAGTGGAAAATTCATTTTTTAGATTCTCTAAGAAAACATTTTTATTATTATTTCATTTATCTCTGAAATTTAAATCTTTAAAAGTAACTTTTGGTGTAGTACTTAACTTTAAGTTTCGATTTTATAGACTATTTTTAGACCGTAAAATATAATTTTATGTATATGTATAAAAAAGTACATTTCAACACAATGTAGAGTTTGATTATTTATCTTGTGAGACATTTCTTACACAAGTTAAGAGAGATAAACAATTAAATTATATATAAGTATCAATCTATATTTTATATCACAAAGCCAAAAAATCATGTTAGAAGACATACTGTTGAGATTAGGTAGTATAAATCAAGATTTAATACCTAAATATTCATTTCTATCGAAAGTAAAGTTGTACATATCTCTCGCATTAGAAATAATTTCTTACCGTATTAATATTGTCATTAGTATGTTTCGATACAATCGCGAAAAATTTATTGTCACGCAATAATGATAAACGCCTGACTCGTGAATGAGATTTCGTGTGAACAATATTTTTTTATATACATTGAGTATATTACATTTAAGAATTTGTAAAAAATGTAGCAAGATTAACAAATATTGCTCACCACCCCGAATGTTCGATTTTATAGTCTTATGACGCAAACTATTACTTTCATAGTACGGGTAAATAGTGTCATTATTCTTTTTTTCAGTGCTTAAAATTTTTTTTACTTATACATAGTAGATAAAAAATAAAAGCCAATTATTGCTTCACGAGCGTGTGATAGATAGATTTTTTTTATTTCGGATGACTTTATTGATTGTTAAACCTTCACTTAATTTTCAATGAGGTGACGTTTTGGACATATTTTAATGACGTTCCTTATCAAGGATAGTGACTTGACAACTAATGAACTCTATAAAACTTTTAGAATAGAGAACCCCTAAAGCTTCCCTTCCTAAAAAAATGATGTAATATCAATTATGAAAACAATCTGAACCTTTTGGAGTGAACATTGGATCAAACATTGTCACTATAATCAATAGTATTATCAATAGCATTGTCTCAGTAAAAAACTAATAAGAGTAACATAAGAGATCTCAAAGAATAAAAATAAAGTAAATTGAAAAAACTAATTGCAGACGAGGTAGTAATGTCTTATTTTGACGTTCCGTACTACACCTATCCAAAATTAGAGTTTTTATCAATTATTATATATTGTGCCTAAGATTATGTAAAGCTACTAGTTATATTAAAAATTATTATATTAATCTTGATAAAAAAACTCGTTCAAATACGTAGATAACGCCAACTAATTAATTTCGAATCATTAGTGTTCTTAGAAATCAATAAAGTCATCTTTAAAATTCACAGTATATTTACATTCTGCATACTTTGCGAATAATAATTAATCTTGGCTAACTAAAACTGATTCATATGACGTACTTTGCGCATACCATAAAAAATATTGTTATAGTCATACTGGTAAATATTTTGACCATCTTGCGATCGCACGGTACCACGTTGGCCCCATTTCAATCACTATTTGGTACGTAAAACTTAATTTCGCGCCTTAGTAACGAAAACTAATTAGTAAAACTAATTAACTTAAATCAATTTTTGTATAATTATAAATATTATTAATCTTTATGACAAAATATTTACCATCGTCGCTGTGTATTCGAAGAATTTCGACTGCGATTTGTAGTATTAAATAAACCTTAACTTTAGTAGCTGTAAGCATTGTTAAAAACTCCTGAAGCAGTTGTTGAAAAGATTTACGATCAACCGCTGATGAACATGTACGTGAATATCCCTATTATTAAATATAATTATAATATGAATTGAAGATGTAATTCAAGATAATTTAAAAATAAAAATCAGTTTTTTAATGAAATATTTGATTTTTATTATTATGTTGATAAAATATCATTCGCAACTAATGAAGGAACAATAAAATAATTTTAAGGAAACTACTTACTAGTAGATAATTGTTCTTTGTTTTCAATCTCTTACCTTTACTAAAGTTTGGAGGCTACTAATAATACTAAGAGATCCGGTAGCAACTGCTAAGTCGTGAATTTCCCGTAATAAACCAATTGGTCTATCACCGTCATTGTTCAAATTTTGATTTGCTTCATATATTATTTTTCTTTTGTTTACTAAATGACTTCTGTTGAAAGTTACCATATCATTATAGTAATCTTCTATGCGTCCAATTTTGATTATCATTGATAATAAATTTTTATTGAACTCCACTCGATTAGGCAATTCTATTAAAATTGTATCCAATTTGTCTTGTATACTAGACATCTGTTTCTGAATATTTACATATTGTAATCTCACCAAAGCAGATGTATCTTCTTTCGGACTTTGATTAAAGAAATTCCAGAGAAATTTACCGGCAGTTATCAACTTAGGTATCGATGAAATAGCAAATGAGATCGGTTCTATAGCATGTACATGTTGATACTGTATACATACTAACACAAATGTAAACACAAAAATGACAAGGAACTTCATTTTAGTTATGAATTAATATTTTATATTCTTTAACATCTGAATTGCTTCAGTTTTTTTTTTTTTTTTTTTTTTTCTACTTTTGCACAGTTTCTGAAATACACAAAATATTTTACGTGTTGATAGATAAAAATCTTTTGTAATATATCGCGCTCTTGTAGTAATTAAATAATTTATTATGTAGAGATTTTTGAAATATTAAAATTTATTAAATGCTGTACTACTGTACATAAACAAAAAGAAATAAACTTATTTAATTTTACTAACCGTTAAAATAAATAATTAGAAATAATATTTATAAAATTATTCTATTAAATTCTTTAGCATTACTGAACTTAAATGAGTACTTTTTACCTCTACTTTCCAAATCTACTATGGTCTAGGACCATCTACTATTAACAGTACAAAATATTATACATGAATGTACATTTTACTCAAGTGTCATATATTTTAAGTTATTTCAGAAGAACTTAAGTAATTAAAAATGCTCTTAATAATAAAATTTTATTGTTAATAAAAAGCACGTGAATTCGTTTGGACTGTGTTTCATACAAAAAAAAATTTTTAAAGTGTAAAGAAATAAAAATAACACTCATAATATTTTAATGTCAAGCGACAAAGTTATTACTGATAGTGACATTAAAAATATCTTAAATGTAAAATTCTTTATTTATTATTAAACTTGGAACTATTACGTAAAATTCAGTATATGAATTTTACGTAGAACTGGATTATACACGCATCTTATATTTTTTTAAAAATTAGTAAAGAACTTATGATTTTCTTATGATTATTTCGAATATCTTCACAATTGTTGTACACGAGATAGAATTGTATATTATGTACATAGGGAGATGAAAAAAAAGATATGAAATATGAGAATTCTCATATAAATAATCGATGTGTACTTTTTTCTAAAGACCGATGTGTACTGTTATTTGATTTAAGCGACGATATACTAAATTTTACCTTTCAATTAATTTGACGTAGTCCTTGAAATCATTGCATTTTAATATTTCTGTGATATCCTATCTCTATACACTTTTAATTAAGTCTTACTCTGTGAGATTCTAATTCGACTGATAGATAAAGATTCAGATCCAATGGAGTGATCTGAACACACATTGTTTAGGTGAAGATTGATTTACTTTAAAATAGTACCTATCCAATATATCTAGAAACACTATGGTACTAGAATATTATTAATAAGCTGCGTATTATAAACAATGTATAACAATGCTTATTAAGGCTAAATTTGTATTTGAATTTATACTATTTTATGCAGTAATAAACTATACCTATAATCTGTGTGTATCTTAATCTATCTATGAAAGAATTCATTTGAAGTAAAAAAGAATAATTTTATATTTGACTGTGATATTTTCTATTTAAAAATAAATTTTATTTTAGGAAAATATCCAGGCATGTAATAATTGTTGAGTCAAATGACGAAACTGTAATCGATATTCAGATCTCTTATAAACAAATAGTCTCATATGTCTTACTTTTGTACGCTTTTGTTCAAATAGCAACATTTGACGAAACTCAGTTTATAGGTACGACTTACGATTATGACACTGTAAACGTGCGATCACGAATTGACGCAGCACATTTTGTGCGCAAAATAAAAACGTAATATATGTCATTTTATGATTTCTTAAAATATAAAAAAATACCGCAATCCCGTCACGAAATTGCCGTTTTCAAGTAACTGATACAGAAATTTAAGTTCCTTAAAGAAAAGTAAATCATCTGAAATTTTGCGCCAAAACTTTTTCCTGACAATCGCGATTGCAATAGCCAGTATGATGTACTTTTGCAAATTTGAAAACATCGGATTGAAAAGAGCGGCGTCCTTAATCCGCTGACTCCTTCAGTTTTTGCCATTGATGCAAACATTACTTCTCGCAAAGAAAGAATGCCTAGTGCTTTTTCGTCTGTTTATTGTTATAAAACTCTGTATGTAAATGTGAGTTTGATAGAATTGCTGTTAAGTGTGAGAATAACAAATTCTTGTATTTTCTCCCACTAGAGATTAAATTTCATGATTTTACTCTCATTAAGGTATGGTCGAAATTGGTAGTTAGCATCTTGCAAAACTTTCTCAATTTCACAAAATTGGTAAAATACTGATTGCTGATTATGGAATTTGCGACTGCTCTAATCGAGTTAGGACACTATTGAGTGTTAATTCATTTTCATATATTCATTCATTGTACTCATCAGGATCACATCTCCAAACGTCTCCGGATGCTGAACTCATGAATTCTTTAAATATTTTCATTGTTTCAGTATTTTTTCTATTTAATTCTGCTATTTCCGTTTCCAAGATAGCGGAAAATTCATTTTTTAGATTCTCTAAGAAAACATTTTTTTTATTATTTCATTTATCTCTGAAATTTAAATCTTTAAAAATAACTTTTGGTGTAATACTTAACTTTAACTCTAATCAAGTTAGGACACTATTGAGTGTTAAATCATTTTCAGAAGTGTCCGGTCATCAATATCTAGACTCAAACGTAGCGTCGAAACATCAACTTGTATTTGTTGTGACTCAGAGAGCAGTTTCCTCGTGCTCAGAAAATCTCTACGACACGAATTTCATATTTTTGATCAAAGATTTATTTTTTTAAAGTTCCATCGAAATTTCGGTAAAAATGATCGTTTTTCAAAATTGGCTTATCTTACTTTTACATGCTGATCTTTATTAAAACTTTTAATAACTTTGAGAGAAAGTATATCATTGTCAGAAAACATTTAATTCAGAAAAAATTATTAAAAAATTAAAACAGTGTGACTTGTGGTTTTGTCTTCAGTTCTTTTCAAACTCATACCAGAACATTTCGAGTTTTTTAAAATTTTTGTCAAAATTCAAAACTAATTTTTGTATGTTTTTTTTTAATAATTTTAGTTCTATAACGTTTCGTCTCTATTTGGTTTATAAACCAAAATTTAGGAACTACATTAGTTTTTAAAAAAATTCATACATTTTATCAAATATTCCCGACAAATTCATTATAGAATATCATATCATGATTACACAAATAATTATGATACTAGTATTTATATATAAAGAATATAAAGATGAATAAATTTTCAATAAAACTGAATACATATATACAGTCAGCTCGTCTTGAAAGGTAGCAAATAAGCTTATACCTTCTGCTACAAAACTTCCATTCAAATATAAAAAATTGCATGTGACTGTGATCTGCGGTTTTTCCCTCCAGCGTTATAAAATTTCGCCCTCCTTCGTAATTACATTCTCATACCCATATATTTCAATAGTGGAATTCCCAACTGCTCTGGATTTCCGTACAATATTTATCTCGCAAATCTATTACAGTCCGTTTCGTAATATTACTCAACTCTAACTTATCCCACGAATAAATAAAGCATCCACCCTTCAATTACATCACGCGTACTACATTAGCAAACAATGCTGGCAATAACATTCGAAGTACCATAGCTATCACACGACATAATCTGCAACCACAAATTAATCTTCTCATTGCGCTCTAATCTTTCAGATCAAAAGAAAAAAGAAAATAGTGTTCGGTTTCCAAAACACCGGCAGCTGGCCCCCATTCAGAAAAACGCGTATACACTCAAACGCGCCTACATACGCGTACGCATCGTAATACATGAAAGACCAGCTAAAAGTGGAGGGGCTGCTCGCGAACGCCTGGAGAATTGTAGGCGGCCGAAGAAGACGTGGTGTGCGGAGGAGGTGGCGGCGGCGGCGGCAGCTGCGACTCTCTCATGTATCCCTCTTTCTCTCCATCTCTCTAACTCTCTCCCTCGCTTGCGCGCGCGCTCTACGACTCCCTCCAGAGTGAGAGAGAGAGCGAGAAAGAGAGAGACAGGGAGAGCGGTTGTGGCGGCAGCCGACGCGCAGCGCACACCACCAGCTCTCAGTTGCTCCACGGTTTTCGGACTCTGCGGACAGACTGACAGGTTAGTGCTGTTGCCTTCTTACGAGCGCTCCTCGAACGTTTATACACTTGCGGTAGTCTTCGGCTGGTTATATCTACGTATGCGTGCGCGCCTGTTTGTGTGTGTGCGTGTGCGTGTGCTGCTGACCATACAAAGGACTGCCGACGATTTTCCCCAGTGCAAGATTTTTTCACTTTGCGCTTCTGTGTTTATGTGCACGTGCTAAACGCCGGAGCTCATGTGCAAAGAGAGAGAGAGAGGGGAGAAAAAGAGAGAATGAAAGAGAGCGAGAGAATGAGAGCGGCTGTGTAAGTTTTCTGGCCGCGGAATCTATAGCACTGGTCTTTCTCTTTGCCCGTTCGGCTGTTTTCTTTCGCGCGCGCGGGTATCGGGTAATCGAGCGCGATTATTAATCGCCGCGCTCGGGTACGTGTTTATACGGGGATGATTAAAAGCACACCGCGAGCGGATAGCTTTGATTTTAAATGAGCGGATCCGAGTGATTAATCCGCCGAGATAACGGAATACTTTCGGCCGCGTGATAATGTGGAAGAATGATCGGACCAATTTGTCGGATTTATGTAGCTTTCGCTGTGTATACGGTGGCGCACTGGCTCTTTGTCCGAGGAAAATTTATCCGGGTAGCAGCTTGTTGTTTCGCTGAATTAGGATTTTTTTTAGAGAAAGTTTTCTGGGGTATTTTCTGGGCGAATTTGAAATTTTAATTTTGGGGATTGTTTTGTAGGGGGTTTAGCCAGCTTGAAAACGTTGGTCGGATTTTGGTTTGAGGTTTGTTAGAGACAAAGTATGCTTTTGACAAACAGTGATTCATCATTTTTTAAAGTTTGCGTCAATTTCTTAAAATAGAAAAATATGATTTCTAAACGTCAATATGTTGTAGGGAGTAAATATTTTTGACGTTATGAACGTGTTTCCAAAAAATTGTTCTAATTTTAGTTTTAAATTTTGTTTTTGGAAAATTCGCATCATTCAAGCTTATTTATATTTATTTTTAAAAATTTAATGGACTATTAGCTCATACATACAATTGTTTTTAAAAATTAGGAAACTTTTGTGATAAAAAAAATAAAGAAGATGTTTCTGTCGTTTGTAAAATAATAAAAACATCGTCATTCACCTTCGTAAAGAAGATTAATATCTTTAAAAAATTAGTTAAAATTACATTTTATTTCTTAATAAGAAATAGTAGTTACTTTATTTCGTAAACAGCATCAGGAAGAGACTTCAAATTGCAACACGTGTAACTGTAATAAATATTAATGACCCTTTAATTAAACCACCACTAAAGTTTCTTCGCGATTGAACACTAAAGTAAACATAATAGCAGCATCGAGTGGCGGTAATCCGTCTAATGAAAAGCCTTGACGTTATTCCGACACTTGAATGCGAGCAGAGAAGTATAAAATCATGATGTCAAGTCTTTTTTATGCTATTGAACGGGAAAAAGAGGTCTACTAAACAACCCTTGTTTAAAAGCGCATCAGATTAAAGCGGCATAGACTCTTGAAAATTCAAATTAAATCAGTATCCCGGTTGTGCTAGAGTGAGTTTAATAATGTTAAAACAAATGTGCCTTTTGATGAATGTGAAACAACAGCTGTTTTATAATGTTTTGCATAAATTAGAAAACGTGATTCTTCCTCGTGTATTTTTGGACTCACATGATATTAACAGAAACATTATTAAATACAAATATAAAATTTTGATTTGAATTTAATATTAATATAAAAGCTTAATAAATTATTTAAAATTTCAATAAAATACAACGTATAATAAAATCTAAATATCGTAAATACAAAAGTTAATTAAACTTCAAATGTTGTCTTAATTGATACATTTTACAGAATTAAATGAAATCTTTGTCAATTTGTCGTTTAAATTTGCAAAATAAAAGTTGATTTATTTTTCAAAAGAATCTTGCCTTTTTGAAAAGTCTTGCCAAAAAGTTACAAGCATATACAGTTCTAGTCGCCCCCGTTAATTCTGAGTAAAAACTGATTTTTTCAGTTTTTAAAGCTTTTACTGGAACTTTTCTTGTGCAGGACTATTCCATTATCGTTGCATTGCCACTGCGCACTTTACAGTCGGGAAACAAAGATTAAAGTCTGTAAGGTTGAAGTTCAAAATATACCTACATAACTGAACGTCACTTTCTTGTTAAAAGTGGAAAAACTTGGAATTTTGGTTTAGCAAGTATACATTTGAAGTAGTTTTTTGTTTTAACTTTTTTCGAGAGAAGACGCTTTTCTAAGAAACTAAGTTTATAATGTTCATTCTTTGAAGCCATTAAATGAGTTTTTTGATCAAATAAAGAGATAATTAAATATGTTTTTACAGCATCATTAAATTTTATATACCTATTCATTTTTTATAAACTCTTGAGAAACGTTAATTTTATGTGGTATTTTTTAAATTCATTGTTAATTCATTTAGCATTAGTTAAATAATTTATTTTTCACCATATCGATAATTATTGCTATTTGTAAATAACGTTATTAATATGCATCAATCAAAAATCTTTTGGGAATACCAATATTGTTACTTTTATGAAATATATACTACATTATTATAAAGTTGAATTTTAAAAAGTTAAGTATTTCATAATATGTTCATAAGTTTTATTTAGATTTTAGATTATACACGCTTTTGAATCCATTCAATCTTCTTGCAAAAATACAGTTTTTTAATATAAAATATGTGAATTTTAAGCTATAAAAATATGTGAGCTTAAATTCAAAATAAAAATAGTCGAAAGTTTACATTAATTTTGTCATCTATAAAAATTTATAAAAGTATAGACCACGCGCGTAATATCATATTCATGCAATTTTAATTGCCACCCAACGCAGATTATAGCTTTCAAAAACTATATATATTAGTTCTGCAACGCTAACTTTTATCATTTCTCGAAAACTCTTTAAACCAAAATACTCTAAAAACTCCCGAAAATCCCAACACATCCGGCTGCCACATTCAACCCAAAAGCTCAGTCCGCGCCACTCGATGTAAAAAGAGAAACGCCCAGCCATTCCACTGCTCTGCAAATATAGCTCTCTAGCAAGTTTGTTGAATCGCCGCGTCGCTTCATTCATGAGCGGGCGCGCACCCGCCCGCAAATATATCCGCGTACGTATATGCGTGCATGCCTCCCACCCCTCCATGTTAACAATCCACAGTGAGTTAGAGAGAGAAAGAGAGAGAGCTGCAAGCTCGTCAAGAGCTTGCAGCTCATCTGGCTGGACTTCAAGCTTCACGTTGATGCGTCCGAGTACAGCGAGCAATTTGCGAGATGCGCTAGCTGGAAGAAGCTTTTTAAGAACCAGTGCTACGCTTTTTAAAGCGTGGGTAAGCTCGCCTAAGTGAAAGTAGGCGGAATTGGAAAAAGGAAGTAGATTTTTAGAAACCAATTAGTCCTGATGCATTTCTCAACTTGCACTTTGAGAAAAGGGTAAAGTGTAATAGAAGTTAAATTGAGATTTACGGATTGCGATTCAAAAGGAAATTTGCTTTGGAGATCGTTTTATATACACGTTCCACTGGAATTATTTTAGTAATTTTAAGAGATTTTTTTTATGTCAAAGGTAGAGATGTTCAAATCGTTTGTTTTTGTTCAGTATTCGTTTAGTTCTCTATAATAGAATATTTTAACTCTTTTTGAAATGATCAGAGCTTGAAAATATAAGAAATCTTAAAATAATTTTTACTGAATTCAACGCATACATATTTAAACTTAACATATTAACTTATTTGTTTATTAAGTAATAACTCACTTTAAAATTTTTTTAATACAATAATTATTTAATAATAATAATTTTTAATAGAATAATTAAAATTTTAAAAATATTTACGTTAAACCAATAACATGTATTTGTAAATTTCTTCCAAAATCCTACACGTACTCGTTTTCTTCCACGCTAGCGTGCTCTGATCAAAAGCGACTCACGGGTGCCTTGACTGATAGATTCGCGTAGGAGGTTTTACGTTCGACTTTCAAGTTAACGAGGCAATACAGCGCTCCCCGAATGAGGAAAACGTGGCTGAATGAAAATAAGTTGTACTCGCAAAAAGTGACTCGCGCCCCGCTTGAAACCGTAAAGAAAGCTCTGTAAATTGCTTTTCCGAAATCGCTTGTACTAATTTTTACGCTCGTTCTTGAAGTTTTTTAAATCCCAACTTTTCTTTTAACACAAGCAGTGAAATTCAGATTAATTTAGCTGTTTTATTAATGAAAAGGATTTACGGTTTTGTAGCTTGCGTAATTAGTATTTTTAATGAAAGAAATTCCGAAGGAAAGAAAACATCAGACGTCGAGACACAATTATTTATTTAAAAGTTTAAATAGGTTATTTTTTAGAGAAATCGAAAATCAATATTACATTTTCGATCTAATGTACTTTAAATTCAATCATAATAATGCATACTAAATTGATTTTAGCTGAATCTCATAAAATTTACATCATGAATAAAAACAATAGTTCAAAATTATCGAAATTTTTCAATGAAAAGATTACGCTGCGAGCTTCCCTTTTTTGGAGCACCCTTTTCACTGTGATTACTTTTACTCTCGTAAAAGGAGAACATTCTTTGTGTGTCAAGAACATTTCTCCGTTATTGGAGTTCAGGAGATACTTTCGAGTGGCAATACTACGATGCCCCAGGAAATAAGCAAAGATATGTGCCTCATTTATCTTGGAAAATTAACTTCAGATGAGTAACGCTGACAAAGATCTAATTTTTCGCCTTTGAGTGACGATTATGTGGAAATGAAATTTTTTATACGTATTTTAAGAAGGATAAGTTTTTAATAGGATACTCAATTAATTTTAAAAAGATTCTTAGATTTTTGGTTTTCATTTCATTTTTAACTATTCAATGTATATATTTAGAATTTTTTGATTAATAGTTTTTTCTAAACTTACATGTTTATTTAGCTATGAAAATTTTCGAAGAGTTTATTTATTTGATAGTTTATTTCTCAAAATAAAAAATACTCTTTCATAAATTTTTCATATACACTGAATAGCTTTACAATATTCAGGATAAAGTTTTATATGAAATTATAATACGAAAAATAAAAAATTTATAGTAATGAAAAAGAAATATGAGAAAAATTAAATTTGGTTACTTTTTACAACTAGCTATGAAATTAAAATCATTTTTAAATGTACTTAATTAATTGAATTTTTCAATATTTTGAGTATACAAGGTATCAAAAGCTCTGTTATTTATCCTCCATTTGAGAAATTTTAATTAATAACTGAATTACTAAAGAGTTGCAAATAGAATTCAAGCTTTTGTAATGCTGTAAAATCACATAAAAAGATATCACTAACAAATGTACATAAATATTTTATTAAAATGAATATTTTATCCACGTATACTAAAATCTCTTATGCATATCTATTCGAAACAAATGAAAAAGTCAAAAACATTTTCTATTTCAATCTCCGGTACAAAAAATCCATCCAAATCAATAGAAACAATACACTATCGAATAAGAGTAAAAATAAAACTCGTAATATCCGTCGGAAAAAAAGTATCAAGCCTACCATGTGGCTCCCTACGAAACGCTTAATACCATCCGAGGGAAATCCCAAATCGAATGTAAAGCCTTTCGCGGCAGGCGCTCGCGCAGCGCAAATCCCTGAAATTTGACAAGAGCAAATAAAGCAGAGGAAATAACACAGGTGAGCTCAGCTTTCTTCTTTTTTAGGGACAAGCATAGGGACGGGTATGAGGGGGTATGTGGGAGGTCTGAATAGGAGGTGACGATGGATTTTCGCTGGTCGTTGTCAGGATTTTGACCTGCGACGTGTGTCGGTTATTGGTTCCGGATCTGGAAAGTGATTTTGTAGACAGCGGGTGATGATCGCGGCAACAGGCAGGAGAGATTTGGTTTTCAGTCGTATAACGTAAAATATTTACGATTACTGTGATGCTGGATCAGTGAATGATGCAATGGAAAAGTTGATTAAATGGATGATAGAGCGTGTAATGAAAATTTGAGTTATACTTCTTCTTTATGAAACGCATCGTTTCATTATGTTGGATAAAATAAATCTGTATTATAGTATTTCGGAGAATTGCGGGATTGCAGAAGTCTGTTAATATAGATAATACATTGAAATTTTGAAATGAAAATTTCAGAGTCACGTTTGTCCGTGTCCTTGTCCTTGTCCTTGTTTGTCCGTGTCCAACCAAATCAAAAATTATTATAGCAAAATTAAATTTTAACATCAAACAAACAATACTCTTTGTATTACAATGCACACCTATTAAACTGATAAAGCCAAAAGTAAAAATTAAATAGTTAAACAACATAAAATCTTATCCGCACCAACTCGTCCGACCATACCCGAGCTTTTCCACTGATTTCACTAAAATCTCCCACCTCTCGCTCCACAAACCACACTTTCCAGCAAGCCATTTCCTCAGTACAATTTACATGCACCCGCACTCCCACAAAAAAAAAAACTTTCTTCCATCGTGTTCGGCCAGAACGACACGGAACAACACACATAAAGACAGAAGCGCGAAGAATGCGTGGCAGTGAAAATCGATCCGTTGACAGCTGCCTGGCTACGCGCGCGCACATACACAGCTATCCCTGCTTTTATCGGGTCACTTGTTGCGTGACAGAGTAGCGCACGCGGCGGCTTGATATTTCTCTCGTCCTCCTTGCCTCTCCTCCCCCGTTCTCTATCCCTTCCCACGCGATTTCGCGAGCGCGCAGGGCCTCGAGCGATTTTTTTTCTGCGTATCTGCGCCGCGGACCGCAAATCCTTTTACGACGCGCGTGTGCCTCCGGGGCTTGCCTCGAAGTCACGAGGTTTTTGCACTGTGGCTCGGCTCGTTGTTGAATTCGTTTTGGAACGGGGGCTGGATTTATGGCGCGAGAGCTGGGCGTTTGTCCTTTTTTTTTTATTGCGTGGTGGAAGAAGATTGTAGATGATTGTAGATGTTTTTAAATTGAGGATGAAGGGTGAAGATTTTGGTGTTTGAGTATTAAAACGTTTTACACTCGAAGGCAAGAAAGAGAGAGGGAGAGAGAAAGAGAGAGAAAAAGAGAGGAGAATAAATCTAACAAAAATATTCTTTTAAATGAAAAAGCGTTGTGTCAGGTCTTTTAATCAAAATTCTTGGTAATAAAAACACTTTATTCAATTTAAACATTGCACACATCACTATTTATCTGTAATCAAGTGTTAACTGCATCAATTCAACAGGTTATATTGTGCAGCTCTTCATCGTAAATAGTTAGCCTTGGGTGGTTATGTGTTAGATTTGGATTTTAATTAACTCTGCTCTTATTTTCATTACAGTTAAAATAAGTACTACTGTTTTGAGAAAACATAAAAAATTTTTATAACGGATAACATCGATTTAGGATTAAGGACTTGAATTATAGTAAATTTTTGTATCTTTTGAATAATTATAATTGCAATTTCGTTTCAATGCAATTATAAACCCAAACAAATATTTTCAACATATTTCATAATATTTTATTTTAGATATAAAAGAATCTAGAATTTCTAGAAAAAAAGAATTGCTTTCAGGGATCCAAGCGTAAAATCATAGCGAGCAAGAGATTTTAAAATATTTTTTATACGTGTATTTGTTTGCAAGGCTCCAAGTATCCATTTTCCACTTCATCGCTTGTGCTCGATTATTCGACGCGCCCGCTTTAGAAAGAACGAAAAGAATCCAAGGTTTTTCTGGCCATAAAATCTGTAGTGTCGCAGTTGATCGTTGACGAAGTGGGCTAGAAATGGCATAAACAAGAATAATGTTGCAACCTTAAATTAAAAATAATGATTCACTATATAGAGGATTGATACAAACTATAGATTTTCCTGATTTTTATAGAGATAAATTCATGTTTTCATTGTGCTTTGCCATAAAGTTATTTCTTAACAAAAAACTTTTTTCATTTACGAAAACAGCCCATTCTGCTGACGTGAATTATTATTTATATTCGTGTACTTATGAATCGAAATAACGTTTAGTACAGCAATATTTACGTTAAAATTAAAAATCACTCAATCCAATAAATTATATTTTTATTATTTTGAAATCGACATATGTATAATTAAATTTCAAATAAAAATTAATATTTACATTGAAATTAATTTATAATCATTTTAATCAAATATTTTAAATAAATAATGTTTTCAGCAATCTTTCATTTAAATTTAAGTGTAATATTAATAAAAATGAATGCTATTAATTAATTCACGCTCACTTTTAACTATTTAACTAATCACTTGAACAAGCTTAACTATCGAGTACTAACTTAACTGATCACTCCACACTTCAGTTCCAGATTTCGCTAAATTCGCCCATATATTCCTCCTGAGATATAAACGATATAAACGCAAAAAGACAAAAACTTCGGACCTAAAGATCCTCCAAGTTCTATACTCAACCTGGCACGCCTATCCACTACACTCGTCGAAATACGCGTACATTCGTACATACACATACCCAAACACAGAAAGGAGAGAGAGAGAGAGAGTACTCAGGAAAGTAGGGCGCATACAGATACACCTCGTGCTCATTCCCACGCGTAAAATATATCGGGCATAGAGTCTCACGCGCTCGTACACACCGATTCCATGCAGCGTAATCCCCGAAATTCGCGCGCTTTATTTACGCCTCAGGCCTGGAAACACGCGCGCGCGCTGGCCCAGTTGGCCGCGCCTATAAATTACGCGTCACTTGTTGCCGGACCTAAACTGCGTCGCCGAAAGAACGTGCGCACGCTTAAAAGCCGACTCTCTCTCTCTCTCCTCGCTTTACTGCGTCGCGCCCTCGAGTTTACGGCCTACGCCCGCGCGCGCACACGTGCGTCTGGCTCGTCTTTTAAGGTGGGCGGGGGGTGAAGATTGGATTTCGAAATTTTGACGGGAGATGGGAGATGCGGAAGGTAATGCTTGGCGGAGCGCGTTTGTTTGAGGAGCAAATACGCTCTCGTTATGTAATTGACGCGTGTTTATTTTTCGTGTTAATTTATTCCGGCTTCTCGCTCGTGATGCAATGAGCTTTGTTGGGGTAAGCAGGCGTAGATTACGCGGCTAATTTGATTTGCGTTGTTTTGATTGAGTTGAGTGAGTTTTGTCGACGCCCGAATTTACTAATGTCATTTGGCTGAGCGAAGAAAGTACTTAACGCGGGGTAAGTCGAATAGAAAATGGGGACTGTTGATCAGTTACTTAAGTGTTGAATTCATTATTTGGTGATATAATAATCGTCAGTGTTTAAGGAATAAATAAACATTTAAGTCAACAAAATATTTGTTTGTTTTTTAATAAAAATATTGCTGCTGAATAGAAATAAAAATTAATAAATTTTCATAATTTCTAAATTCATATTGCAAAAATTTTCTTTAATTCAAATGGAAAAGTATTTTATTTACATAACTAAATTAAAATAATAAAATTACACGTATCAATCGCACGGTTAAAAACCAAGCATTAAAACGGGAAACTTAATCCAACTAAAAGTCTGACTAAACTGGGCCCTTATCTCCCTACCCTTCACTTTCCTCACCGCAAAAACTTTCATCGGACTTTTCCAATCACTTGTCCATTCATCGATGAATGAACGAACGCCAGCCTCACAATTGCCCCCGACTTCTTCCACCTAAAACCCTTCTCTCTTCCTTTTCTTACTCTCCTCCCACTTTACTCCCGCACCAATCGCAGCCATCAACTAATTCATTCTCTCAAAACTATCCCCCACACGCACTCAACACTTCACACACGTAAGTACATTCACAACAACACTAGACCTCCTCTGATTGCCTCTCATCTTCTCGTCTTGCTGCTCAATCAAGCCTCTGTCTCACCCCTCCCGCAGCCTCTCCCCCCTCTTTGTCGAGAGCCCCGAGGAAAGGCGAGCTTCGAGGGGGCTCGTCTTTTTTTCCTCCCAGCCGTGTCCGAGGTGCGCGCGGACCAGCGCAATGACGAGGGTCGATCGAGTATGCGGGGGTGGACCAGGCCGCGCGCGCGAGAAAGGAAAACAGCAGGGGCGCGCTGAAAACTACTGGACCGACAAATTTGACGCGAGCCTTACTTTATTCTTCCTTTCTCGGAAGCCCCGAATTCCGCTGCTAGTTTCACCGGGAGGATGATTAATGCAGGGCTCGCATTATTAATTTTTACGCGGAGAGAGAGGAGCGAGTCACGTTTTTCAAGAGGATTCATTTATCAGCGGCTACAGTCGATCGGACGCGTGATTTTCATCCTAAGCGCTCTGATATTGATATACCGTAAATCGAGTAGTTTTCACATGACCGCGGCGCACTGACTGCCTAAGAAAGTCCTTTAAACTTCCGGCCATTGATGGATCGTTGGCTGGATTTACCGTGCTTTCTGCTGGCTATGAATACGAGGCGCGCGCGCGGATTCATCAAAATCCAATGCAGTATTCGGGCAAAGTTTTTGCGGGGCGCGCCCACGCGCCGGCCGAATTCGGAACCGCGGAGCTAGATAAAAAAAAACAGCTCGCTTCAAGTTTCCGTCGAATCAAACTTTTTCATTGAGGAAATTTCGCGGAGGAATAATAAAGGAGTAGGAGAGCGATTCGGGGAAGCGAACAATAAAGAGAATCTAATTTCACTTTCTCATAAAAAGTACGTGGGAATTGTGGGTGCTCCTCGTGTAATGTGTAGGAATGATGTTTACAATTTGGAGAGTATGTTTCGTACTTTTGAAAACGCCGATCGATAAATTAAAAGGATTGAAGCGAAATGTCTATTTGCTTTTATAAATCGATTACTGAAAGATATTCGACGAATTTTGCGAAACTTCAGCTTTTTTTCGTACGTAATCCATTTCTACGTAAAAATGAGAATTTACTCGATACCTACCGTAATTTAAAATCGTAATCCCTTATAATCAACTAAAATTACAATCAATCAATTTGAGGCAATTAGCTAAGGAAATAAGTTTTACGGGATTATTACTCCTTGATGCAAAACTTAGCTTCCCTCTTGTCCCATTCATCCCGCATCATGATTGAATTCGTGACCTGAATTCCCATCCCTTATTTTCCCCTCTCCTGTATCTACAGCCCCTTGTGTTCTCGCGTTATATATCTTTCTTCCTGTTTGACTTTGAATCTTCAATTTCTTGCCGCCCGCTATTGTGAAGTTGTACGTGTCTTAGTTGGAGAGACGCGATTGAAATTTACTCAGCATGCCTCGCTCGATGAAGAGATACTTTTCTTGCTGTATGTGGATTCTTTCTACAGGTTGGCTGGTGTATGAATTGTTACCTTTTATTAAAGTTGAATATTTTTTTTTTAATACGTGAATTCGATAGGGTAGTTATTTTGAAAAGAAATTTTATACGATTCGCTGCTTTGGGAGAAAGAAATGCTATTTCAAAATTTGTTTCAAAAGGATGCTATTTCCAAAGCTATTGGTTTTCCAGAATTTCATTAAATCTCATTTTATTTTTATTGTATACGTAACATAAAAACATGTTTGAATTTTTTAGAATTTATCCAGAGAATTAAAAATATAAATTAAAATTTATGAAAAGGTATACTAAAATTATTGATAACGATCTTGGTAGAAAATTGATCACATTGTGGACAGAATTTCTGATTAATGAATGTTAGATGATACTTATTATAGAAATTTTGTTTAAAGAATTTCTAGAATAATTTCTAAATATCATTTAACTTGCGTTGACCAGAAATTCTGCTAAGAGTATGGTCAACTATTTACCCGAAAATTTACTATAATTATTGTTCAGAGTTAACAAGGTGAATTTGTAAGAAAAAATAACTGTATAAACTGCGCTTTTTGACAACAATAAGAAATAGGTATACTTTTCCAAAATTCTAAAATGACTCTATTTTCAAAACAACGAATTATGCCTATTTTATAGTCTATTCATTAAAAAAGAGAATCAGAGTAAAATTGAATGAAGTTATTATTTTATTACATTTTATGTGTAGATATAATCTCTAATTTTATACTTATGTGATATTTATTATGGATAAATTTCTATTTTTATATTTATGTGACATTTATTATGGATAAATCTCTATTTTGATATTCTTGTGACATTTATTATGGATAAATCTGCATTTTCTTATAAACTAATTATACACTGTTTCAAGTTTCTAACGCTAATTAAAAAATATGTTCTCCGATTACATAAAAATACAAGTTATAAAACTGTGATACAATAATTTTTGAAATATTCACTTATAACTGGACTCTCACTTTTCTTAAGAATATCTAAATAAAATATATCAAAGTACAAAAACACTAATATTTTTAATAAACAACAAGTCACACCTTAATTATCCAAACACAATCTCTTAATGACCAAATCTCAAAATCATCATCATAACAAATTCTCGATAAACGCACTTACCCCATCAAGGCTCGGCTCCGAGGCAATCAGCGCAGATCCATCGGCGAATCGATAATTTCATCGGTCCGCGCGCTCCGCCCACGCTTGTACGCCGAAAAACAGGGCTGCGTTCCTCTATTTACGCACGCGCTCGCAATCAAGCGCTGCCTGTGCGTCGCGGCTGCACGGATTTTCCCGCATCTGTGTCCGATAAAGGCGGCCAGGCGGGATTGAGCTCGGAAAAACAAAATCGGATGAGGGGCGAATTAAGCGCGAGTGGATAACGACCGGCACGTGGTGGGCTTTCAAGTTTTTAAGGAGGTTGTTGCATGTGGTGTTGCTGGGAATATAAAAATTGATTTATTACTATTGTTATATATGAGAAATGAATATAACTGTGTAATAAAGTGAATATATGAGTTAACGAACAAAAATTCTTTTTATGATATTTTCAAGCCGTAAATCTAGATATTGTTAAAAGTAGAAAAGTATTTGACAAAACCTTGACTTTTAAATTTTTTATCCGATTATTTATTACTTTTCTTTTAATCCTGTAAATTTGCATAAAAGCTGTATAAATTATTTATAAGTTTAAGCACTAAAGCTTAATCCGTATATATACATATACTTTGTATTTTATAAATGAGACATATTTCAGTTACGGATCAGTAACTTTCTTATCTTTCTTCTAATTTGTGATTACTTAAGAAAGTACTCAGAAATGCAGAGACAAAGAGAAAGAGAAAGAGAGATGGGAAGAGTGAGAGAGAGAGAAGAGAGAGTCAAAGGGAGATTCTCAATTTGTATTCAAAATATTCAACAATGAGGTTGGGTAATTGTAATTTCAAATGCCAATTCGAATTGTTTTTTCAAAGCTTCGCGTGACGTTTTGACAAAGAAACTCTGTCCGTGAAAGACGCGTTTATTCCTGGAAGAATAAAAGACAATACAAAATTTACAATGACGATTACAGTCAAGTGAAAGTGACACATAAGGTCGCTTTCCCTGTGGAGTGATGGCCGGAGATATGGGTATCGGAAACAGACTCTCTACTGCCCGCTGGCAGTACGACGCGAAGTTTCAAAACGCGCGGAGAGTCTTTACAGTTTGCATGATTACATGCGGGTAACAAAAGTAATTTCAGAATCTTGAAAATGACATCAAATTAATTGCAGTTAAAAATTAATATATGTAGATGTAAAGCGGCAGCGCGTTAGCAAGAGTCTTTGGAAAGAGGCTCGTTTCCCAATCTGTAGGGTGGATATTAATCAACAATACTAAAATAAGATCAATAATGTAAAATAATCCTCTAATCACTAATTATTATTGAATTCAAGTCCACATTACTATTTGTTATTACTCTAGAGAAATAGACGTAAGTATTACAATGTATCTGACGATACTATGCGGTCAAAAGTTGACCGAGAGAGAACTTCACAGTAATACCCACATCTACCTTAAGCAAGTAGTGCGGCCGCAAAACTAAAAGTTTAGCCGAGTTCTTGTCTCTTTGGGTTCAGTAAAGTGCTACTTTCCGCTTTCCTTGCCGCCGTTGTTTGTCAGCAACCTAAAGGCCAGAAGGAAAAGATCACCTTTAAAGTATTAAGACTTTTTGAAGTATTTGAATTTTAGACCATTAATAACTCAGTGATCGAAATGGATCTGAACCGAAATATATTGTCGTTATTAAGTTATTCCGAGTTGTTAATGTTTCAGCGCTGTCCGTGATATGATAAAAATACGCAAAAGTTATCGTGAAATTTTGTTTATTGTCTTATCTATGATTAAAGACAAAAGGTGCCAATAAGCAAACAAATGAAAAAGTATTCGCGTGAATAGAATCACGATCTCCCCCTGACAAGAACCAAAACCACTTACAGCCCACGCGAAACTTTTGCGAAGAGCATCCCATTAACCCATCTCGATCGAAACAAACCTTTTCCTAACACTTCCCAAAAACCATCACCACTTCCACCATAAATAATCAATCCCAGCTCAGCCCATCCAGCTCTAAAAATTCCCTGGAAACCAACTCATTAAAACCTCTCTTTAATCCCGCCTCGTCAAAAGTCCTCTCCTCTCATCGACGAGCAGACGCCTAAGCCGTAAAAGACAGACTTCGCGCGCTTCTTAAGCTCTACGCTATGCGCCGAGACACGCGCGCGCTCGATCGATTACCGCAGCGGCGACATTTGTATCTGCGAGCTGTGTACCGCGAGCGATACATCTCTCGCCTTGGCGTCATCAGGCGAGAGATAGCGGCTCGTCGATTCGCCGTTAGCGTGGCCGGGGTGTCACAGGAATGGGGGTGCTTGAGATGGAAATGGGCCTCTGAAAGTGTAACGGATGCGGCGAATGTTTGGCCTGATGGGCTCTGGGTTCGCGCGGATCATGGGAGCGGTTGTCGAGTTGAGAATAATTGTTTGGCTGAGTAGGAGAGTGGACGGGAGTATTTGGTGTGGCTTTGAATGAAAAAAAATTTATTAAGTTTTGGGCATTTTTTGGATTGCAAATATTGATGTTTTTCGACAAAGTTAGTTTTTTTATTAATATTTCCCTTGTCAACAAGCGTGCTATTGTTCTTTGTAGAGAGCTGCTGTCAGTTTTCTGGCATGTAGCTTCCCCTAAATTAATTTATTGTTCCTTGTATAAGTAGTACATGTAGTTTAAATATAAAATGTATTTATACATTTTCCATGTTTTTTGAATAATCTACAATTTTTAATCTCATCACCATTTTTTTATATATAAAACAAATGTTTTAGTATACTTTTGTTCATAAATTAAATAAACGAAAATAAACCACAAAAATTTTAGAAAATGAATGTAAATGTACGGAATATATGTATGGAATTTTCTACTAAAATGGAATTTGCTGTTTTTAAAGTATTAAATACTTTTAGAGAAATTAAATGCCAACTTGACTATTCATATTTATTTTTTAATTATTAAAAGATTTTTGAGGATTCTTTTCCATTGATTGGCTTGTAATAGAAAAATTTATGTAGATTTTGGTTTATTTATTTTGAAAAATATAGGAATGTACAAACATTCTAATAAATTCAACAATGAAAATTAATTAACATATCTATGCAAAAAATACTACTTAATACTTAAACATATAAATCAGTGATTTAAACATGAAATAGAAATGCTTTTACAACGGGCAATTTATTTAATATAATTTATAGCGGTCACTTATCCGGAGAGCACTCATGCTACATGAAATTCCGCAAAAACATTTATTTTCATAATTATAATATGTTGCATCATGAACTTAATAGTGTATTAAATATAATGATAATCTTTCCTTGGTGATTAATTGTAATAAAAAATTTGATGAGTAAACGTTAAGTGAGATAGGAATACAATCATTCTTTACTGTCGCAATATCCTGTATAATTTTAAATCATTATAAAACAAAAACAAACAATTTAAATTAAAGAGAAACTTTTTCCAAAATATTTAAGAAGCGAAAAATTAAGTAGTTAAAGCTGCTCTGTGTATCTTAGAAATAAGATTTCTATAGCAATTATCGAATTGCAAATTAATTTTAAAATTATTTACCAATTCTTCTTCAATTATTGATAACAATTGATTCTTGTAATATAAAATCGTTCTTTTTCTTGCTCTTAACTTTAGTATTCCATATAGTTTTGAGAAATATGTATGTATTATTCCTCTTTTAATATCTTTCAGAGCCAGAGAAATATTTTCTTTGGAGAAATGCATGCACACGATATTTGCTTTTTCTTTCTCAATCTCTTTTCCTCGCTTACGTACTTTTTCTTCTTTGATTCCTTTATCATAGATTTACTTACTTTAGTTTTGTTTTCCTTATTATAAAAATAAAAGTAAGACAGCAGGTACATCAAAAATATAATTCTTTTTTTCGATTTTGCAACTTTTAAGATTAACCCCTAGAGTCATAGTGTCCTCTACATTGGTCAACATTTGAAAACATAAAATATCAGCAATAGTAATTAAAGATTAAATTTGTTTTTCAATACCTAGATCGATTAAACGCAGTCTATATTCTGTTCTGTTTTAAGTACTTGAGAAGTCAAATGTTAAGATAGGCATATACGAGTTAATTAATTAGAGAGAACTGTAGATGCTAATTTTACAAATTTCGTAGCAAAAAAGTTGTGACTCTAAGAGTTAATAATTTTCTCAACGGACAGATAATTACATAAATACTAATGTAATTCCACATGGTAGAGGCTGTAAAAGTTTAGGTAATAAATGTCTGCAATCCATTAAATAATATAAAGTATCGCGATTCATATAACAGTTAAATTAAAAATACATAACTATGATTTGATAATGCTCATAAATTATGCCGATCAAATGACTAAATCATTATCTGAGCTTTTTTAAATTGTTTAAATATTTTGATATATTGAATATCATAGCTTTTATATAAATCCAGAGTAATAGAGGCACCCTCATTATTCATATCTATCCTGTGATTAATAATATGATAATGGTTTTGTGTATATATGTTATTTATTATATAATGAAAGCTCTGAATGTATGATAAAAAATGTTTTTTTTTTGTAAAAATAATATAAAATAAACTTTTATATACTAAAATCGAATGAAAAATAAAAAATTATAGAAGCTTAAAAGGTTTTTGTTTAAAATAATATGCGCAATTAAAATATAAAATTTATTTAAAACTTTTTAAAAATACTTCGTTTTTAAACGCATGATTATTAATTTCATCAAATGTAAACTAAAAGAAATAAAATTTTTATTCTAATTTACTTATTTTACAAGAACTATCTCAATATAGGAAAGATAATTTAACATGCTTTCCGAACAACTAATTACGTTCTTTTTCAAATTAAAAATGAAAATTATTTCTAGGATTAAAAAAATAAAAAACCGTATTTTGTTTATAAAAGAGACACGTTACATTTACCTACATTTGTAACACTTGCTTTCGTGGCGCACTTTTTGATATATCTACTTACATGACTGACCGGATGCGGATATTATATATTTAAATTGCATAAGTGCTTCAAGGTTGCTTTTTGTTTTTTTATTGCAATTTTAATAAAACGATTTAATATTTTGATATTTTTAAATGTTAACCGCTATACTTTTAAATTTATATTAAATTGCAACATATTCAAAACTTATGTAATAAACACTTATATATGTGCTGAACTTCAATCTGCTTTCTTGATTAAACTTACGTGAAGTACAGAGCATGCTTTGAAGTTCAAGGAAATAGCAAGTTTCGCTCCTCTAAAGTTTATAATGACTAGTGATTGATTCGTAGTTTCACTTACTTCAGTATTACAACTCCTTTTATGACTTTACATCACGTCAAACTATCACGTAATTAACATCTCACCCAGACATTGTACTTTCAATTAACTTTATTATAAATTTAGACATATATTTTCATACAGTTAAAGTTCGAATAAAAGCAATTATTTATCGAACCATTCAAATCAGAAATTCAATCTCCCACAGAATTCTTTATTAATTAAGACTTCGGCCAACTCGCCATTATAAACAGAGCCCGGCCCGCGAAACTTCTGATTGTCCTCTTGTTTTTCTTGCGCTAACGGGTTGTGCATGCCAGCAGAGATAAGAGCGACTTCAAAACTTGCCGGCACACTCTAAAGTTCTGTGCATCGACTCGTCCTACAATCCAGAAGTTTGGTCCGCTCTCGATTTGCCATAATTTGAGATTCATAAAGAACTCATTACGAGTCGCGCGTTTATATTTCAAATCGTCGGGCAAACTACGCCGCTCGTTTTTCTTGTCGTGACGTCAAAGACGACAGGGTCAATCTTTTTCTTCGTCTTTTCTATCGCAAAAAGGTATCGTGATAATAATGAGATAGAGATAGTTGGTTAATTTTGAGCTTGAGCTTAGTGTATTTGAGGAAAAAAATGAACAAGCGACGGGGAAAATTAAACATTGATTCGAGATTTAATCCTTTTAATTTTCCGATAATACGGAAAATTGGAATCTATTCTAGTAATCGACTTAAGAGACTCAAGAATATTTCAATATTATCAAAGTTCATCATGATTATGGCGCTATTAAAATGAAACTCTCCCTGAATTCTGTAGCATCTCCCTCTACCAGCCATGTAATCTATCAACCTCGACGAACGATAAAATCATTTTAAAATTCTCATTACTTAACAAAAATCTCGAATTAAAACTAAAAAATCAAATTCCACATTAGCCATAGCGTCACTCCAAAACTCAAAATCTCAAAAACACCCACACTCAGGCAACATAAAATACCAGCCTGAAAGCTCTCACAACCAAAAGGCTCCACCTCTCTCACTCTACCGACCACAGGAGCAGCCGGCGCGGAACTAACTCGCAAATTGCTCGTGCTTGATCCCGGCCCTATTGTTAACCCGCTGACAAACTGGCTCAAAGACAATGCGCGAAAGATCGCGCTTTCGTCGATCGCTCGTCCCTCTTTTAAAACTCGGCTCGGCACTGACGTAATATCGCAATGGCCCAGAGGATAAGAGGATTTGGGACGAATAGCTGAGGACGCTTTAATGGCCCGTCGCTAAGGGTGCAATCATCGCTCGGCTGCTTAAGGGATTTAAGTCTTTGTCGGCGCGCGGCCGAAGGGGGGGAGTGCAGCTTTTGCGAGAGGAGAGTTGAGCTGCCGCTTAGATAAGTGACGGCGGGGCGAGAAAAAAAGCTGCGAATGGTACTGTAGGATAGGCCGGTTTTGAGTTTTGGGAGAGTGAATGTTTTGTTGAGAGATTGTTTTTTGGATTTTTTGTGAAGCGAAGTGGTTTATTTTGAATGTAAATGTTTGTTTTTCGGTTATCTGGTATACTGAATTTTATTAATTTAATTATAACATATTTTATAAGTAAATCTTTAAATGTGAGGATGTATATCTACATAAAATTTAGTCATAAAATTTTATCAAAGGCATATTTATGTACTCATTAAGAAAATGATGCAAGCTTTTAAAAAGATAAAATATGCGGAAATTCATCATAATTTCTACAGTCAGAATATATCTTGACAAAGAAACCTAGGTCAGTAAATGAGCGCTCATAGCAGTCCGCCATTAGCAATCCATTCAAAGAACGCTCAAAAGCATTACGGCATGCCAATTCTTGAGAGCAATTAACCGGATTTCATAAATATTCGCGCAATAATGTTAATTAAAATAAAAATAATTCAAATTGTATGAACTATAACTTAAATAGAATAGCAATTAGCAAAACATTTGAAATATTATAATAAAAATTAGCAAATGGCACCAACATAATTCATAGATTTGAAAATAAACTAATTCACGTTAAGCAAACTCATAATGAGAAATACACTCTCATTTATCGAAACACATCAAGTACCTGAATTGTGTACTTTCGTTTCAATTGCTGGGATTCAAAGTATTTACCAAAAGCATTCAATTGTATGCTATTCTACCATTTACTAAAATAATCAATAAACTAAATATAAACTTAAAAGCCCCTAATACTCTTCTGCCCAAACAATCCAATGTAATCAAAAATAATAATTTTCTTAATAAAGAACAAAATCTCTCCTCCCCATACACACGCCTCCCAGCAGCAAATCGGAGACCGTCCCAGCTCTGACGTCAAAAACGCAATGACGAGATAATCGGATTTGTCCCGTTCTGAAAATCGCATGGCCGTCATAATAGACCGAATTACTCCCACTTTATTCACCAATAGGCGCATCACGTAATGGATCACGAATACGAGCACGACAATTCCTTCTTTTTTTTTTTTATCGCCGCTGCTTTCTGTCTTTGCGCGCGTGCCGCGTATGCGTACGTGGCCTCTTCAGGATACGAGAGCCGCATACAAAATTGGTTTAACACAGGGTGCAAAGAGCCGTGCGTCTGCTCTCTTTGTTTTGTCAATAACATTTTGCTGCCCCTATTTTGCATACAATTTGTTCTGTCTTTGGAATTTTCGGAATTCTTTATGGGTGCTTTTATCCGCTTGTTACGTTCTTGTTGGGGATCGGAATGTGTATTATTCTCTGAAATTTCCAATTTTGTAAATGGTTCGATTTTGAAGAGAAATTTCCTCAAGTGCCTGACAAATTTTTGCTTCTATTTGATACGTAAAATTTTAAATGGATGAAAGCTTTATTATATTTGTAAATTGAAAAAAATTGGGCTGAAAGCTTTTATGGAAACTTTTCCCAAAATATTTTACTTATACGTAATAATTTGTAATATTGTACTTATACGTAATAATTTGTAATATTTTACTCACTATGTAATGATGAGCCATTGTTAGGCGTGTAAAATATTTAAAAGCGTAAAAGAGCTTTTGTTTTATATAACTACTCATTAGCTTTTTATAACGACTGCTTTGTTATTTATTATACCTACAACATATGTTTATAACTAGGTATAACATTTATTATACCTATAATATATATTTCGCTTTTAAACAATTTTGAATAATGCCGTGTACGAGAAAAATGAAACATGTTTACTGATAGGTAGTTTCCTCTTCCTTCTTCTTCCTCCTTCCTTCTTGGAAGAATTCAGGATGATTTTAGTATAACAGCTGTAGTACCTACTTTATTTTTATAAAAAACACAATTTAAAATGTATTGACTACAGGATGTAAATATTATTTTAGAAAAAATCAAGGCGTAATTTTCATGAAAATTCATTTGTTGCGGTCCGTCGAGCATCATATCAATTTAGTTATTCACGCTGAAAACGTTCAAAAACTTTATGAATGAGGCACAAAAAATTCCAAGTTTAATTTTTATTTGTCGATCGCTCGCACCTTACGCCGACCATTTCTAGGAAAAAAAATGCCGCGTGACGTCAGTTGCGATCAGAGAAATATATATTCCGACGAGTGAGTTCCGACGATGAAGTCGCTCGGCCGCGCAATATAGGGAAGCGTCGTTCAAGAATGATTGATCGATTTGGCATTTTCGCATTATCCATATGTAAACGCCGTTTTTCCGTATTGAGCAGCCAGGAATGTAGGTAAAGCTGTTTTATTTGCAAAAAAATACATTTTTCGTTTGTTTACTGAAATTTACGCTTGGATAACTAAATGTTTTTGCGAGGGTTAGTTAGATGATGACGTTTACAATTTTCTTTATAATTTTTTATATCTGATAACGATTCATGACATGCTGAGTTAAAATTTTTAAATTATTGGCAATTTTCGCAGCTTACCAAACACTGACTGTATCTACTAATTAAAATGCATCCTTATCAGGTGTGCTTCAATCGAGACACTGTCAAAAAAACGTCTTGTATTTAAATTATAAACATGATTCGGTCACATTTCAAATTAATATAAAATTAAAAATGTTTATAGTTATATACGATTAATTGGTTAAATTACACGACAAACAGTTCCACAGTGATTTATTTTCGCGCTCTTACGATTCCTTAACTTTCTGTGCATTTGCGATTAAGCCATCACCAATAGGTATACACAAATCGTCATCGGTTTTATATCGTAAATATTCAGTCTATTCTCATTTCCTCCATTCCGATAACACATTAAGATCCTAGTCTCTTTAAATTGTTTTACATTTACAAGAATATATTTACTTCATATTTATCAATGCTAAGATCGTATTTACTTATTTTTCTATTTTTGTCCAGTACCTTAACTCCGTCTTCTGAGAATTTCTAACCACCCTTATCTTAGAAAGTAGCCATTATTTCACAGGGTTTAACGTTATTTTTGCGATATTTTACGTCAGCTTATTTTGTATTAATATTTTTCAAAATTTTATATTATTCTCTAATATTTTTACATAATTTGTATAAAGATTTACATAAAAAAGGTTGTACAAAATTTATTAAATAAAAATTTGAAAAAAACACTAATTCAAGACGCGCTGATTTATCTACGCAACGTAGTAGCATGAAAATAATAAAAAATATACTATAGGAGGATGCCCACGATTACATAAGAAAACTGCCCCGATAGTTGAACGTACGTAACCTGTACCATCGTGTAGAGGGCAAAAAACTAAAGCGAT
>UELX01001076.1:0-51846 GCA_900480035.1 Eupelmus urozonus
TTTGCATATAGTAAAATATGAAGACTTTTTTATATTTTCGTTAACAATAAAATATGTTGTACCTAACAATATTTAATGAACTATTATGAATAGTTTCATAAACTAAATGTGTATAGTTCATGTTACAATAAGTTTGTACTCTGTACTAAATAATATAGTACTAACAATACATATTCGACTTTATTATGCTATATAGTAAAATCAACAGTGACAATTTCTCATAGTGTAAGTGAGTTGGAAATAAAAGATATTATTTAAATTATAAAAGAACCAATGACTCTCTAAGACGCACTTATATGTAGCCACATAATTAAATGTTATTTATTAAATACTGTAATTTTTGTTAAATGACCCAAGTTATATTCATAATGACATTTAATTTAACATGCGAAAAATATTAATAATATTATGATTTCTTTTAATTTTAGTATGCATTTATGCGAAAAATTAAAAGTAATGAAAAGTACGATCACTGGCTTGATCATGCAAAAGATCGGTACGATAAACGCATGATAAAGGACGTCAAAATATTTTTAAACATTTTAAAAGTTCTGACACCCTTACCAATATTTTGGGCTTTGCGTGATCAGATGGGTTCTCGCTGGACTTTTCAAGCGATTAATATGGATGGCAAAGTTTTTGATTACCTTATCAAACCCGATCAGTTCCATTTAGTCAATTCATTTTTGACTGTCATTCTCATACCGTTATTTCAAATGTTTGTTTATCCGTGTATGGAAAGATTTTTGTTTATTAATACACCATTGAGGAAGCTCACTGTGGGTTTACTGCTAGCTGGCGTAGCATTCATTGTCTCAGGGATTCTCGAACTAAACCTTGAGGTTTGTGTGTGGATAAAATTCGTAAATAACTGTATAAAACTGTTCTTTATTGTATTACTTTTATAACTGGTTAATTACAGCAAACCTATATTGTTCAACCATCTACTGGCCTGGCGCAAGTACGGATCTTTAATACAATAAATTGCAATGCTTCAATAAATATCAATAATCAACAATTTACTTTAGATGGATTAGATATGTACGAGAATATTAGTATTCCAGTCAAAGGAAATGCATCGTTGAATTTTGTAGCAGAATATAATGACTGTCAGTTTACTGATACTTCAAAATTAATTAGTACGTATTACTAATAGAATGTATTATAATACTTAAATAACACAATGTATTTGAATCTGGGATGAAACTTAATATATCCTTTTTTAAATAATTAATTTAAATAAAGTTTTCGGATTAAAAGTTGTAGTAGTTATGAAATGTTTATCATTACTTTTTAATGATTTTACTTTTCTGATACTTTGAGATGTCGGTAACTGGCATCTATTGATGATGTCGACAAAAATCAGCTTTACGTTCCCACACTAAAAATTTTTGACTAACAAGTTTGTCTTTGTTAGTCGGATCTATACTACAATCAATTATTTTAGGAACAAGTTTAAGATCTTGAAAAGATATCTTTTCATGATCCCTTCAATTATTTAATTGATCATTGATCCAATTTTATAGAAAATTTCGAAGATGCTATATATTTACGAAATTTTTAATTTCATCTCAATTATAAATTATAATAATAAATATTTTATTTTAAAAAATTTATTTCTGTATTTAAAAAAACTTATTTTTATTTTTATAGTTTCTGGTAATCTTGAAATACAAGAAGCGAAAGCCTTTTCGTGGGCCCTAACCAAAAAGGGTCTTGGTCCAGCATTTCCAGATAAAATTATGAAATCAAAATCTGGAGATCCTTTGATACGAGCTTTGATTTACATAAACGATGATTTTTCAAAAAAAGTTTTCGTAGAATTAGAGAGCAGCAAGAAAAATTATCACTTAGACGTGAAGAAAGAATTAGAGTTCACCAAATTCATCGAAATCAACTCCGATAAATACGATGTACGTTTTGACAACAAAACAATCGCTAAAGATCTGCTTATGAAATATGGCGGTGTTTACACGATTGTCGGTCACATTTCGGTAGCTACAAAAATAATTCATTCTTTAACAGTTGTTCAGCCAAATTCGATTCACATATTCTGGCAACTACCACAATATGTTTTAATATCTATTGGCGAAATCATGTTTGAAGTTACTGGAGCAGCATTTATATTTACTCAGTCACCGATTCGTATGAAATCGATGGTGGCTGCTTGCTGGTTAATGACAATATCGATTGGAAATTTGATTGTAATTATCGTGACTAAGGCTCAACTTTTTGAACGGCAGGTAAAAGCTTTTTTATGTTTTAAATTGAATTGATCGACTTTGAAATGGTTTCACTATTTCACATACAGATGTTATTTTATATCATTAATTTGACTTTTTTCAATAATAATTGTTAATAATTGTTAATAACTGATGGAAAGTGCTAATAAATGCTGATTACTGTAGAAATTTGGGCACGAATAAAAGCTATTAACAGTTATCAGCAGTTATTAGTAGTTACTAGCAGTAAGTAGTAGCTACTAGCAGTTTTTAGCAGATGTTTACATTTTTTAAATATTATTATAAAAACTTGTTATATATGTAAATTTAATTTTTGCTAATAGCTGCAAATAGCTACTAAAAGTTACAAATAGCTGTTAATATCTGCTAAAAGCTGCAAATAGCTGCTAATAGCTGCTGTTGGTGTCCAAATTTCGATAGAAATTAGCTGCTATTTGCAGCTATTAGCAGTTATTAGCAGCTACTAGTAGTTTTTAGCACTTTTGTTTTCCGCTAGAGTGGCTTTAAAGTTGAGTCGAAAGTAAAATTTTATTTACATCTCTGAAGGAAAGTCGATTACTCAGACATCTGTGGTAAGATGTTGCGCTAAAATCTCATGTGACTAAAAAACCAGTAAAAATATCAAAATTATTTAAATTTCAACTTCCATCGGTGTTTGTATGTATTATATAGCTTACATCTTACCATGTAGTCTGTACAGAGCAGATTCCCATTAAAATATTTAAATTCAATATTATAAATGAATTCAAAGAAAAATTTGCTTGAAATTCATGTATATTATTTTCCAAAGCCAAAGTTGTTTTAGTTTATTATATATTTTCAGTAATTATCTCAAATTATGATTATAGTTACTGATCAAAGTAAGCATTATATTTGTATTTAAATAATTTTGTATTTCAGGTTATGGACATTTTTCTATTTGCCATCTTAATAATTATCGATATGTTAATCTTTATACATGTAGCAAAATCTTATAAATACGTTGAAATATCATCTAATGATTCTGAATCAGATTCTTGATAACCACAAAAGAATCGATAAAGTACCTCCATTGAAGAAAATGTTTCCGAAGATTTGTGAAAAATATATAAAAATAGTTTCGAGTTTTTATTTACTGATAGGGATGTTTCTATGCAAGTTAAAAAAATTGGGGAAACATTACCGTAAAATTGGTTTGCATATTATTATAATTTTATATTTTATTATAGATTTTTAGACTTATTAATATACATGAAAATATTTTTAATAAATATTTCTCTGCGCAAAGAGTCTTGATCTTTAGACAGCCCTGGATGATCCTTATGTCTTTTGTGATACGTTGTTTTACAGAATGTCAGAGTGTGATCGATTATATTCAATTTTATTAAAAAAGAAAATATAAAATAAAATAAAGTATAATTTTAAAAATATATTTAAAAACGTGCTTTCTGAAATATAATAATTGTGCTCATACGTTTAAAGTTAATTAAATTAATTGTATCTCGCCAAAAAATAAGTTTAACTTTAGAGACTTTTTGAATCCCTCTTTTCTTCGTCTGAGGTTGACATCTTCACATTCGTACCTGAAACTCCTATTTTGTGTCTTGATACAAACCATATTATAAATATTTATATTAATACAATAAGATACTTTGATACTAACAAATTTGACATTGTTATTGACTTGTAAAACCACAAATAAATAAAAATATCTACGTTTTGCTGAATTATTAAAAATATTTTGTGTTTCATATATTTTTAAATAATTGTTGAAAATTATATAAATATTCTCATGAGTATATTCAATTGTTAATATTTCTATTAGGTCATTATTATAATCTATATTTATTTAAAATAAATAAAACTTTAATACGCTATTAAAATTATTTTTAACGATTTTATCTTTATATTTTTATTATAAAATATCAAAAGTAAAATTTGATTACTGATAATAAATATAATTACAATTTTGATATGTTGCATAGGCATTTTAAATTTATAATACACTGTGAATTTTTTATATACGTATTTTCTAGATCAAAATTCTTAGAATAAAATTAAATAAACGATAAATTGCATTGTTGAAATTGCCCGTAAATTACGATCAAATTGCACTATAGAGACTGATTATAGTAGTAATGTATGTAACTGATTATAGTAATCATATATGTAAGGGATACAATCACACAGCAAGTCATTTGTGGATTCATCATTTGTTGTTACAATAAAAGTTTTAACAGTTTTTGTACAATGCTTTAAGTGTAATAGAATTTTATACAAAATATTTTTAAGAAAGCATGTTTATAATCCAAATTATACCTTAGATTGGTATACTTGTACTGTAAAGTGAAAAAATAACAAAACTTTGCAAAAAATTCATTCTATGCATTTTAAGAAGCATTTCCTTTAAAATAAGCTCGTAAACGAGAAAACATGTTCTTGCAAAATTACAACCCTCTATTAAGCTGCAAAATATTCTATTCTTCTTTTTCGGTTTCACTTCTCATCAGAACCTCAATAATTTTATAAACATGAATCCCGAAATTTTTATAAGCTACGTTGTAGGATGCGCAAATATGAGAAAACAAGTAAATTTCACATCCGAGCCACGATCTACCTTCTCGATCTCGTGCTCTTTATTATGCAGCACAAAGAGATAGTATTAGCGAGAGGTTAGAGAAACCTTTCCATAGGTCATAGCCTAATCGTGGCGCGCAAGGATCTCTACGATTCCTGCAGACTAAGCAAGGATATGTGTTTTCGCTTTTTCTTGGTCACAAGACTCGCATTAAAAAGCTCATGCGTCACGAAGGATTCTTTCCTTCGCGGAATCGCAACTCTGTTCGGGACTGAGTGGTCGTTGATGAAACAAAGAAATATCTTTGGAACTTTCGAAGAATGCTTAAGTAAATAATTAATAATTCAAATGGTACTTAAATAACATAAAGTAACTGCTGTAAGTTGGAAATATTATTTTTTGAAATTCTTACAAAATGTCGTGATTTAAATCAAAGAGTTAATTATCACAATAACATGTATTTTTACTTTTTTAGTACATTTAAAGTATGACATTATCAGTAAGATATGCATTTTTATTTCAAGGATATCATCCTATTTCGATACTTCAGAATCTATTCGTGACCGTATCAAACTGCTAATGGAAAACCTATGTACCGTAATTGTAGCTAATAATAATGTGAATAAGTATACGTATATACGTATATAACGTATATATAAATTCACCTGGCACGTTTTTCATTAAACTGCTTATAAGTGCCTCAATCCATACGAAACGTTCGAGTACACAAGGAAAACCACGGAGAGAAAGAGAGAAAGAGGGAGAGCCAACATCGGCTTGTTGTCAGTGACACGCGCCGCCGCTGCCGCCACCGCGGCGAGTCGATCAAGGATGACCGGTACACAAAAGAAAGGAACGGACATATGTAAAAGCGGCCTACCGTATTTCGGCTCTCTCTTTCAGTCTCTCGCTTACTTGCGTTACACGCCTATATAATGCGTTAATTGAGCTGCTCCTGAGACTATTTCTGGTTGCTCGCGCGACTACTTTATCAAGCGCTTCGGATACCGGCGTTATCGGCGTTTATTTTAGTATCGCTACTCCTCCCTCTGGCTAAAATTAATATAGCGATGCTGAAACTTTGATTTATTGATCACTCCAGTCTGAGGTATCCGAGTGATGGATTTTTCTCTCGGCCGCTCCAAAATTTATGATGGAGGTTTAATCATTTTTTTATTTCATAATCAATTGCTTTATTTCATAATGAAATGAAAAAAACGGTATATGGATAGCTTTTCTATCTTTACTGTTAATATCGCTTAGACTTTTCTGCTGGTTGTGCGTATGGAGATGTTTATTCTCCGACAGAAAAAACATTAATTCTCAATGAAAAGGAAAGTGCCGTTTCTAATCAAGTTTTACTCAAGGGGATTCAAATATATTCTTATATACTTTACCAAATGATTGAGATGAAAGACTCATTAAGTTTCGAGCAACAGAAATTGAAAGCAAACACTGGGGAAATAGAGGGGAGTGGGGAATAACTGCTATTAGTATCGCTTAAAAGTCGCGCTACCTACCGGGTTGAATTTCGAGTTACTCACGGTAGAGGTACGAGTTAATATTAATCAACCGCTGCTCAGTATAACTTCATTAAAAAATAGAACTAATTTTCATGTAGCCAAAATGGTAAGTTGATTAATATTAGCTTTATTTCAAAGCGCCGTAGTCGATTTTATTGACACTTTGTAAGAAATATTGCAGACAGAGCATTTTATAGGTATTTCTCTTCAAATTTTATTTACATTTTCGAATTTCAAAATTGATTTTGTAGTTTCGAAGTTATGACATTAAACAAAATAATATTCATATTGGATAACTGTGCATTTGGATTCAGTTAAAATAGCGCACTTGTAAAATAATAAACGAAACTATTTTTAATAGCCCGTAAGGTTATAAAAAAACGTAAGTATAATAATATTAAAATCTTTACTTTCTAAAAAATAACTTTGAAGCTTAAAATTTTACCTAAAATTTTTCTTAAAATTTCTCATTAATTTTAATAGTGGACTTTATATTTCGGTGATAGATATTGCTGATCCATGGTTATTCTAATAATTTTAAATATTATTATTTACAATGATTTTAAAAGCAAATAATTTTTATGCTTTTCTATAAAGTTTATTAAGCTCCTGAATCTACCATTACAAATTCAGCAGTAAGACAGATAAAGGTTCTTTGTGTAATCGAACAAAAAGAAATCAATTAAGCAGTGATAAATCTTAAAGATTAAGCTTCGTTTTTCCCTGCACGATTTTCATTTTAATTAAGACTATGTTTTAATGACTAATAATAAAAACCAGGAATATTTTTTTCTTACTTCATTTTCAATAAATATCTTTTTAAAAATAGAGTGTTAAAGAGAACATTAGAGCTAATTACCTTTGATGCCGAAAAAATTGTATTCTATCAGTGATTTAAAAGGATCATTTTAAGTAGTAAAGTATTAAAAATTTAGAAAAAAGTTAATATCTAAATGTATGTCTGAGTTTTTAAATAGTTTTAAATTTAATGAATTTTATTTATAGATTATTAATACATTTTATTAAAAAAGTGGTAAAGATGTGTTTGATAATATTATTTATTTTGTAAATCAGGAGTCAAGTGCGGTAAGATGCATACACTTACAAACTTTCTATTATATTGTCAAAAAATTGATTTGAATTAAAAGAAATAATCTTTAAATATAATTCATTAAACTCATAAAAGAATTTTGATTAATATTAAATGTAATGTTTCTACATTTAAAATAACTACTTTAATTTAAACGGAAATTCGTTTTGGAAACCTTTTTAAGATCATTTTATTAACGTGCAAATCATTTATCTATTATTTTACGTAATAAAAATTGAGTTAATTTATTAAGAAGACTAGTAATTATTAACTATTATTCCTTAATTTCTTCAGTTTCAAATAAATTTTTTTTGGGAGTGAAGCGATCATCGCCACTTCATAGCGTGATTAGCACTGTACTTAATCATTAGAATCCGATTTATAACACTTAGTTAATTACATACAGTACATGAATACAAGAAAAAATTTAATGTCAAAAAGCAATTCGAAGTTTTTACTTCAAATTGCTTTTTGACATTAAATTTCTTCTTGTATTCATGCACTGTATGTAATTAAAAGCCCTAAATCGATATAAAGATGACTTTTAATCTAATTATTAGAAATTATAGTTTGTAAAACAATTGTTATTGATAAATAAATGAAGAATTAGACCAATAATTTGTAAATGGATTTTTCCTGACTTTATATAGTTACTACAGGATTTATGAACCAATGTTTACAAATTAACAGATAAGATTAATTCACTGTTTTTCGCAATTCTACATTCTACATTCAGTTTATCAAAGTCTGGTATGCATGCGGTTAAAAACCAAATTTATTTATTCCGATTTTAAAAAAAATATAAGTAATTATACGTTTAAAAAAAGATTTATTTATTTTTTGAAAAATTTTTATAGCACGCATTCTATAGATTGAATATATGTGAAGAAAATATTAGTGTAATAACACTTGAGTTATTAATATTTTATTATATTTTTATCTTTATAGTTCAGCAGCAAGAAAGTTTTCAACGATAGACGTACGCACACCAGCTTTATGCATAAGTGATATAAGTACATTTTTTGAAGGCCTTGCGATTAATCAAGAACTTTTTATCACAGAATAAAGTCCAAGTTAAGTGAAATCAATCGATGCTTAGCTGCATATAATTTATGTCTATGGTGGTTACATTTCAGAGATGTGGCTATGAGTAAGGCATCTTTAAAATAGTATTACCGGTATACGCTTTTCACTTCCCGCCTGTAAGCGTAAAAAATACTCCTTCTCAATAACATATTTTCTCTTTTCATTTAAGTCGTAAACATTGGAATACTGCAATTATAATCAGTTTTTGCTTGCGAATATATTGCGTTTTAATTAAAGTAATGGATAAAACATAAAAAAAATTAATAACAATTTTCACTTATACACAATTTTGTCATTTATAAATGCTGTTTGATCCTAATGTTTGTAATTACTTCTATAAAACGTAATGATTTGTATATAAATTTATTATTTTAGATATATTAATTACAAAAAAAATTTTAATGATTTTTTTTTATTGCATTAAAGTTTAAGCTCTTAAGAAATTGTAATTTAAGTGCTAGATTTGGAAAGAACGACCATGAAAACATACATGAATACACAACACTATAAAAATAGAAAATTTAATTACAAGCACCATACAAGTATGTACTGTACTTAAAAGTCGTTTTGGCTCCAACGAATGTTGTAGTTTTGTAACGATTGAAAACACGTACCGTAATGAGTATAAAGTAATTCACTTGTCTACACTTGAATAAGAAGGTTTTCTAAAAATTTTTCCTAATGCGTTAACGCGAGACTTTTAAATTAGGCGTAAGAGTGCATTATAGTTGCAGTCCCAATGTTGCAAGGCCTTAAGTAGCCAAAAATATAATAATTTATTTTGGAAATTGCGGGATTGCGAGACTTCTTGAAAGTACTCGGAAAATTTTGAAAAAATTTCTGTGTCAAGTTTTTCTATAAACCTTTATTTGTTATTTCAACTTATATACGTCGTTAAACTTTGTTATAAATATAATCGAACGTTGTTTTGTAATTCAGTTAATTATAGATGCACTTTTAGTTTCTATTAACAAACGATACAACTCGATTATGTACCTCGATAAAGATGCAAATAAAATCATCGCGAACAGTAGCCTTTTTGCACTCAGCTATTACCAGCAACTATTTACACGCGCGGCAACGCAATCTTCGGAATATCAAAACCTCGCTCGAGATTTCGTCTTAATTGATATCGTTTTTTCGCGCGGAGGAGCAAGAAAAAAAAAAGAAAATGCAAATCGAAATTCTAGAGCGTGTAATTGGAGCTCGCGCGAGAGCGCATTGCACAACCGGCGAGCTTTGGGAAGAAGGTTGCTGGCACGTAAATTACGTGGATCTTCTCAGAGAGTTGCATCAAGATGGCTGCTTGCCGCTACTACAGTTTATCCTTAGCGGCCTGCTCTGCTTCGCTGACTGACGGGATGAATAATTTATGTGGCGCGAGAGGCGCCGCGGACTTCCATACGTCTTGCACAGTCTGCAATTGTCATTAACATTTCCATAATTATTTCCTACTTTCACAATAACGTCGCGACAGGCATTCCGCTCGGTGCAGCCCACCCTTTCGATATTTTTCATTAGACGACGCTTTGCAATCGGTGAATTAGGAATTGCCTGTGTTTCAGGAGAACGTAAGTTCTTTATAGTCCTTCGGAAATTGTCTTTTCTTTTGGTATTGTCATTGGAATTCTTGCCATTGTTTTTCATCTTATTCAATTAAAGTTTATAATTAGTTCGAGTCGCAATAAGCGAATTCATGAGCCGTGTTTACAGTTGATAGTAGGTCTACGGTTTCTTGCACTGCATATACGCGTTCATGTAAACCAGTTAACATCGAGCGAGTGTACTATAAGTTATGTATGAACTTGTCTGTGATAACATCTACGTAATTATTATACAATTTAAAATAAATTATTTTCATCTAGACAGGTAGAGAACTTCTTTTTCATAATATTATTTTATTGAAGAAACTCCGCAGTTTTATATAGTTAGAGAAAGGGCTGATTAAAGGTAAAATATAGTAGTACATCATTAATACTTAAATTATGAACAATTAAAAAATTCAGATGACAGCCTTTTGCATTTTTTTTATTTTCTTTAGATACTTTTAAAAACTTAAGTGTTTTATTGACCTATAAATTACTTTCCAAAAGAAAAAAGATATTAAGTTAGTATTAAAAATTATAAAATTATAATAAATCAATACCATAATTTAAAAAACAAGTTAAAAAAAATGGAACCACTTTCTTTAAAGCTCAATATTATTTTAACCAGCATTAACAAAAGCGGAGTTTAAACGTTCATTATCATCCGCATTTTACCTCTAAAACACCCGTAAACTCGGCAGCGAATGTAAGACAGTTTCTTCGAGCGCTAACCTAGAAAAGCGGAAAGAAGAAGCCGTAGTTTCTAACCAGGATCGCTCCCAAACTCCTCGCCGAGAAAAAGGAGCGTTCGGCCTAGCAGCAGGGATTCCCGACACTCTAGTTTACATAATAAAACGCCTTTTTTGTCCTCTTTCTCTTCGATCAAAGAATCGAAAAAAAAAAGCTGAGTACAAGCGTTACGGGAACGGGCCTCGGGCTCGTTCGACGATTGTGGGCCCGTATTCAAATCGATCGATTGCCTCTATTAAGAGGAATAATGTAACGGGGCGCCGGGCCGAAAAAAGCGGCTCCACGTCGTTCATCATCATTAGCATTGCTCGGCTCTCCGAGTGCAAATACGATCTTGGCTGATCCTATGTAACGACTACGTTTGGGCCCGCTCGCTCTCGAGAGCGAAGAAAAAAGGCGGCAGGTCTATATAAATCGCTGCACCTCTTGAACTTTCTCAAGGCTCTCCTCCCCGCGTGTATCTCGCCGGAGCATCGCATGCTCTTCTCTATCTCTCTGCCGAGTGCCATTGTAGTCAGCGGGGGCTGGCGTTCACTCCTACGTGTATATACACGCGCGAGTGTATGAGCAAGCAAGAGAGAGAGAGAGAGAAAGAAGGCGGGTATTATAGTAACGTTGTAAAGCGCGATTGCGTAAAACGGTGCAGGCGAGCGCTAGAGCGCGTCACGAGGTGAGGCCCCGAAGAAGAAGACTACGAGGAGGAGGAGGAGGAGGAGAAGAAGACGCCAAAGTTCGCCGCCGGGACTTTCTCTCGCGCGATCCTTATATTCGCCGCGCGCGAGCCGCTTTCCCTGCTGCCGACGCGCGCGCGCGCGCGATGCTCGTGCGTGGATTTTCGTCGGATTAACTATGCGCGCAGATGCTCCTCTTTTCCTTTTTTTGCTGACGGTCTTTTTTCTTTTTCTTGTTTTTTTTTTTGTTTGTTTGCGAGGTACACAAATTCGCGGCGCGTGCTGAGCGCTCACTTTCGCTTGGCACGGTTCGACGTTGAGCGGCGCACCTATTGACCGAAAATACGTGCAGGTTGGAGGAACAGAGATCGAATGGATTATTTTGGGTTTGGCGGAGGGTGTGGAGGAGGGGTATGAGTCGAGATGTTCTTCGTTTGGATTTTATATTGTTGGAGATGGAAAGTGAAAATAGAAGGTTGCGCTTGTAATGAAGATGATTTTTAAACTTTGTAATAATTTTATTGAAAAATTAATATTTCTTTACTAAAAAGATTACCGTTTGAAGTTTTATCAACGAAAAATTTAAACACATCTTCTAATTGGTCTCTTACATTCAAATTTAATCTCAGAATTTCGCTCAGGGGTGGAAATAAATTTCATCGATAATTTACACACATATAGCATTAGTATCACATTAGTACAGCTGCAGTCTTGTGAAATTAGTATTTTTTAATGACTTTTCCAAAAAAAATTCTGTAACCGGCAAGATTTAACATATATAAAATATCTTCGATTCAATGCTTTCGCAAGCATCGTGAATTGATATTACAAAATTAGCATTCGACAAGTCGTTATCCCCGCCGTTGTTCTTACCCTGGAGCGAGCAAACAAAAAATCGGCCACGGGCCACGAAAACTTCATAATTCAGCTTACGAATTAAGTAACATCATCGAGCCTCTCTCGCATCACTCGGCCCATAAACAATGAGCGTCAAGCAATAAATAATATGATTTTCTATAGACGTCGCTGTACCGTTGACACATCGCTTTTGCAGCATCATTAAAACGCAATCACGCTGTGAGGATCTACCAGGTAATCGTCGGATGCGCCGTTCGACTGCTGTGAAGATGATATACTAATTATTCATGTTATACAGTAGGAGCTTGAAAAAGTACTTATGGACTTTTTATCAGTAAGTAATGAGTTTGTTATTTTGTCTTGCATTAAAAAGAGGCTATAATTAGTTGTTATCTTTTAACGTTGTCAACGATACTAAGTTGTATAGGAATGATGAATTTTATCTTCTACTTATCTGTATACAAACTATTGACAGAAATCCAGTCTTACTATAAATTTATTAGTATCTCAAGCATACTTCTAAATGCCTCTGCATCTGGGAGTGTGCTTAGACAAACACTCTTCAAGAATCCTAAACATTTTGAGAAACTTCATCGATAACGGGTGAAATTTGGGTATAAATTGATTCTAATGAATTTTCACGACGATTTTCTAATGAGTATTCCTTATAAAAGGAATCTTCAATTTCATATTTAAATTATTATATTTGCTTATTTGCTTAAGAAAGTTTGAAGATGTTTTATTTATGTTACAAATCATGTTCCCATGTTTTGATTCAATAAGTTGAAGCATTAACAAAACTAAAATATCTACATTTTCAAATTTAAATTAGAATTTGTTTTAGAGTTTGCAAAGTACGTATTATTTATTTGATAAAAATTTAGAAGTTAAAAAAGCTATTATTCATGCTATTTCAAAGAAATAGAAAACTTAAAATAATAACCATTTCAAAAATAATTTATTATGAAATTAAATACTTAAATTTTTTATTTAACTACTATGTTCTTGGTAAGATTTAAATCAAGAATTTTTGTTTACTATACCTATGATACAATTTAATTAAATGTAAATAAAAGTGCATATTAATTAAGAATTAAATGAGAATATTATTCGTTGACTAAAATTGAGACTATTCAATTATTCTCTCTTGATATCGCATTAAATGAAAACGAACTCATTATTTATACAAATGAAAGTGATAAAGATTTTTTAAGTTCCAATCATATTTCATTATTTTCAGAAAAAAGTTGGTAATAAATTAAAAGAGCTTATGATACCACGAGGAGAGTTAGTTTAATAAAGCAATAGTGAAGAAAATATGGGAACCATCAATACAAATGAAATATGTAAATCTCTTTTACAATACTACAAAGGGGCAAGAACGATTTGATTTTCTAACAAGACAATGTAATACATTAAATAAAAAGAAACTACAATTCAAGAAGAGATGATTTGAAAGTTCAAAACGTTAACAATCAAAGGAGCTGTAGGACTTAATGATCAAAGTTAAAATTCCATAGAAATCGACAGGACGTCATAACTGATGACGTTGTTTGATGGGATAGATCGTTGAGTGAATAATAATGAGGTAAAGAAACTAAAAGTGGCAAAGAGCGTTCGAGATGCTCGCGATACCCAAATTCTCCTCCTCTTTCTCCTTTCTCACCTTTCAAACTTGATTTCCCTATACCGTACACATATACTTGTATCCGGTTCTTTTTGCTTTCTCAAAGAGAAAGCATTGTAACGATAAAAATGTTTAAACTCGTGATTTTGATTAATTTCAATGTTTACAAGGTCACAGATCATAATATATGACCTAAGAGCTACCTCCACTCATTTTCTTTAACTAAACTCAACTTTTTCAGTCCATTGTAGGTTGTACATTTAGATTATTTTAATATCATCACTTATTTATTTATTATTGAAAATTTGTCAAATGATATTGAATATTCTATTTTCAATATAAGCTTCTTACTTTGATGAATCGTTTATCGAAATAAGTTTGTTAAATCTTACCAAAAATCGCTTTTATAAAAAAAATGTTAAATTATAGAATTGCAATGATTAAAATAGAATTTTTTCTCATTATTGAAATTAGGTGCGAAATTTGAGAAGTACTTTACTATAATAAAATTGAATAACACTAAGGATTCTGTAAGGATTTATGTAATTTGATTCATAATATTTTCTTCGTGATTGTGCACCCAAAAGCTTGTACATTTTTGCATATTGTGTTTACGAAAAAAGTATCGGTTTCCGGATAATAAGTTTTCATTAGACTGCGGAAGACAATTTTTGGCATCTGAACATGAAATTCTCATGTTTAGCATGTAATTCATTCTATAATAAGCTTGTATTTCCTTGGTATAAATTTCGATTTTCTTTTTTTGTTAAGGAAAAGGAAAATTATCTAATCTAAATCATAAACAAAAAATATTATTTAATAAGTGGTATTATGATGGAATTTAATAATATTTAGAAAGAAATAATTTCAACTATACGAGAATTAAGTATCGTTAAAAATACTTGAAAGTTTCATTGTTACATTTTAAAAATATAAGTTACATCTTCTTTTTTAATTTTCTGCGTGACTTGCATTTTTGTCGCAATCTTTTAACTTAATTTGTATATGTTGAAGTAATGAACTATAAAGATCACATTAAATTATGAGCTATAAATTGTATATAATTTGTTAAAAAGATAAAATTAAAATGATAAATTACTAGATGAATATACCTCTGTATAAAAATACATTAAGGGATGCTACCGAAGGAATATTATACCAATTGAAACTATTAATAATATGTTATTTCAATTTTTCAAGTCAATATGCAATCGAAAAACAAGTTTAACGAATTCAGATAACAATTTTAAATAATTTATCACTCATCATCAACAGCTACATTTTACACAAAATTAAGCTATCACTTATGAATACCAAAAAATTTGAAAGTGTCGACAAAGTAATTTTCTAAGATTTTTTATCGATGTCGGATAATCATTTCTTAAAAAAAAAACAGAAATGAAAAAAAAAATTAACGGCAGCTGACACGAGAAATTTAAAAGCGCATTGAAATAATCAGGCAAAAAATATATAGACCAAAATAAAAGATCAGAATCATTAAATATTCAAGAGCCAAAATTATTATTCATAAAAACAGTCTCAAAACATTAAACGCTCGTTGTATAACAAACGAGTTCCCTATGAAATTTATCGTAGCTAAAACAGTCGCTTGTCGCTCGGTGCGCGACCGATCGAAATTTGAATGCACTCGCGCGCGAGCTCGGCGACGGGGGCGCGCAAAAAATCAGCAATCCGCGTATACAGAAACTTATGTGCATGCGCTTATGCGCGTCTCTCGGTGTACATGTTCTCTTCTTGGTATATAAGATGGCAACATCATGGGCAAAACCGGATTTCAACTTGACCTACTTTTCTTGCGCCAAGCGTGAGCGCGCCGAGATAGCTTACATGCGGCTGCTTCTGCATAAGCTGCTGCGCGGACTCTGCAGAATTGTTCATCAAAGTTCAAAGGATTTGGAAATCAACTTTATAATTGCTAGACAATTCCTGACTAATATATTTTGGCAGACGGAAAGTGATAGTTATCGGTCCGAAAAATTTCTTAATAATTGAAATTATAGTAAAGGTTTCACATAGATTGGATATAAAATCGCTAATCAATAATAATGTTTATATTTATATTCTGTCTAACGTCAACGTGGATTGATGCAAGATGTTACTTCACTCTATTGGAGTCACTTCTTAAAACCGGATCAAATCGGTCTTATCCGGTTTCATCCAGATTTTCGAGTGTGTTCAATCAAAACAATCCAAACAAGTAGAAACTGGCCATAATTGATTTTGAAACATGTTATTATTTGGCTTTAAATCGGATTTTTCCGGATATGATCTCGACAATTCCAATGGAATGAAAGTGAGATTGAAAAACAAGAGTCGAAAAGATCAACCAGTTCGATTTCGCTACAAACATCGAATGCCGCAGAGTCGAAAAATGCATTTTCACTTTCATCCGAAAAACAGCATGTCCAAAACTCAAAAAATTCAGCAACCAAGCCTCTTATTCAGAAGCACCTGGCTACCGTACACGTGAGAGTTTTCTTGCTCTTAGAGCGGTCGCCTGCTCTCTCACCGCCTCCCCCTGCATGAGAATTATCGTTTCGCTCGTAATTCTAGATGCGCCTCACATCCGTGCAAGCCGCGACCGATATATTTCAACGGCATCGCCACCGCTCGGCTACATGTACTGGGTACATGAGCAGCGCAGATTCGATAAACACTTTTCGCCGATGACCTTAACATTCGCGAGTGCCACTGTTTTATTTTCTTTTTCTTTTTTTTTTTTTTGTTAATCCGCGAGTGTTTTTCGAGCACTGGATGGAATTGAAGTGGGCCAAGTGACTTAAAAGTGCCATGAGATATGAAGAAAATGCGATTGCGTTTTAATGATCCTTTAAGATTGGCGGGGATTCGTAACTTTAAGTTTTATTTGGTTTATCGGAGTTGAAGATCTGTAAAGATTTATAATATGAAGTGATATTTTTTTTAATTGGGTGTAATTAATCCTCACGAAACTCTGTTTATTAGGCTAATTGAGTTCTTTTTAAGAATAATTTACTTTGTATTTTTTGAGTTGTACATAAAATTATTATTCTAAAAAATTTGTTAAACTGTATTTTGTAAAAGTTAAAAAATCTGGTACTATTTTTAAGACGTCAAAGAATTCTATACATTTAATTTATAATCAAAATCTAGGGGATAAAACGTATATTAAATTTACTATAACATTAAGGACTTTAGAAAAATATTTAGTTTAAACAATTAACGTAAATCTGTAAATATATTTACTGTTTTTAAGCACAAATTTTGCATTTTACAAAATATCAATATTAACGTTTTTAAGAAATTAATGGATGATTCAATGAATGAAGTGTAAGTAGATAAATGTCGAGTTTGTTAAGACGACGTCTTAATGGACTTGGTACGTATCTCCTTATACTATTACATACCTGTTAATACTATTCAAATCATTTCCTGAATATATTAATTTCTTATCAAAAATAAATTTCTATTTTTTTAGTCTCCCGAACATAAAATAAAAAAAATACTAATAATACTGATAATATTAAGAGAATTATGAAGTTGATTTGTAATCAACATAGAATCAGTTTTACTCATATGCACAACTACATATCAGGGTATCATCAGATAATGCTGGTATATTTATTTAAAAGAAAAATCAAAAATATTATTCACTAATAAGGTGTATTCGCCTTATTAGTTCATTCCTTTGGAAAATTGATTTTCATGAGGCTTTGATATATGCTTTCAGGTACCTAGAAATGAATCACTAGTTTTGTTCTAATGGACAATAATTATTACTATTTAGTTTTAAATATGACCTTTTTGTTGAGAAGAGTAGGATACATCTTTCTATTATTATAGTTCTGCATGTGTGTATTTCATAGAATTCAAAATTATTTGATATTATTGAAAAGAATAAAATTAGATTAGACTGAATTTAAAAAATAAATATTTTTAAATTTCTAAAAGTTAAGTCAGAAAAGTATATTGAATTTAATTATTATTACAAACTGAAAAATAAAATGAATATAAAAGCTCATTGGATATATCCTATAAATATACTATAGTATATTTTGTTATAACCAGAATTCTATTTATATAAAACAGAAAAATAAATGAACTTTTCTTAATATTGACATTTTAGTATTTCTACCAATACTTAAAAAACAATGTTAGAGTCTCAACGGAAGTTATATGTAAATGAAAGCTTTATAAATCTTATTTTGCAAAATTAGTCACTCCTTACTCGGTCGCACCCAAAAGTGAATTTAACCAGTTTTTCCTGTTTTCCATAAATATTATCTATTAATCTTTGTCATATCCATTATCAAATCAATAATTGTTTTAATGTAATTATATTTAAGTAAAATTTCAAAATGTTTCCTTAAATCCTATTTGTGAAATTTTATGTCAGTTTCTAAATTAATAGTTTTTTAATTAGGTAGTGTAGTAGTTATGCGTTAGTAATTTCGTGGTTAAATATCAATATATTTTAAAATATTCGTTTTGAAGGTTTTCGAACATTTTTTTGAACTCTTGATAAAAATATTAATTAATTTTAAATAATAATTTAAGAAAATGGATAAATATTGATAATTGTAAATTGTGCCATACCTTTTTGTATATATCAGTTTACCATAAAGGATAAAATTATTTTTCATTTTCTCTTTATGCTTATTTGATTTTTTTAATAATTGTAATAAAATCCATTGATACATATTTTCTGGCTTATTATTTAGAATTTATTAATTCGAAAAAAGAAATCGTTAATATACAACATATCTTTAGCAGGCAATGTCCGCAAAAATTTTAAAAACCACTTTGCGTAAAAAGTTTTCTGGGAAAGCTCGAATTGTAAAAATATATAAGTAAACGCGCCCACATTTTTATTAACCAAAATTCTTTTGCCATTATTGGAAGTCTCCAATACCTTTTTCCACTAAAACCGGATTGATTTTTTTATTTTGACAAAAATGTTAACAACCTCTCGCCTTGACCGGTTTAATAAATTCTTGGTCGAGTTTATTTAAAACTCATGCTGATTTAAACTGGCTCCATTTCCAAGTAATAAATATAATTACGTTGAAGATCACTCACGAGAAATTCAAAAAAATATCCCCAAGCTTCTTCAGTAAAAGATTGATTACAGCCTACAGATAATTTCTTATAATTATCTTACTGAATTTTCATCAATTTTAAATTTTATATTCTTATTTATTATAAACCAAAGTTGCGCCACATGAAGAAAAGTACTAAATATTTAAGTTTTTCATTAGCAAACAAAGCTTTTGATCCAACCGATCAACAAGAGATACCGATCGCTTTCCACCAAACCCTCAGCTCTGAATATCGGTGCACATCCATTTATCGAAACGATAAAAACACAGGCGCACACACACAAATCCCGGCGTCCGGCCGGTGCACAAAGAAAGTGAGAAAAAGTCAAGGATAAGGAGCTGCCGGTGTGCGCGCAGCCGGATCGGACTCTCTTTAGCTGCGCCGGCGGCGAGTCAAGGTCGCATCACGGTCAAAGCGGACCGCGCCGCCGATCGAAACCGAAACTCTCGGCTAATTTGCATACCTACTCCTCTGCTGGCGCTGTGCTCGCGGGGCCCGCCTGTTTCACATTCCCCTCTCTCACTCTCGGCGATCCCCCCAGCGAATTCCGAGACAATAGAGAAAGTCGACGGCGCGCGTATAATATGCGCGTATGCGTGCGCCCGCTCGCCGATCCCGGGAATGTCGTGTACTCATGCGAATTTTCCTGTCCCAGATACATCTGGTGAACGCAGAGTGCCTTTTTTTTGCTTCTTTCATCTGGAATTCGAATTTTAATGCTCGGGCTTTCGGGAGTGTTTCGGAGCTGGATTCCAAAGTTTTCCGCCGATCGCGAGCGATAATTGCTTCATTATCGCTTTCTGACTCTTTTCCATATGAAAGTGAGCTCTGGGTTTGTCTTGATCGGCTGAATGTAGGCTGGGGTTTTCGGCGGGCAATTATGTTTATTATTCATATATAATCTGCAACTTGCGCAAAGTGCATATATTATCAGCGATTACCTCATTATGCGCGCCGGCATATCACCTTCTCACGTGTGCCCCATTAAACAGGTCGGGAGTCAAAAATGATTAGCTCCTTATGCTGATGCATTTTTTACGTTGTTTAAAAAATTGGAATTTTGAAATATTTTTTTCATTTTGGGTTCTCTTTATTTAAAGTTTTTTAAAATTATATTCTTTTATTAATTTCTAAAAACAAGCTTAATTTAGATGTGGTTAAAAATTATTATTTCTGAAAAGATAAAAAATATTCAAATTAATAAAAGTATGAGAGTATTATTTTTTACAGGCGTCAAAAAGATTGATTTTTCGTAATTATAGATTTACTTTATGGTATTATTTAAGGTATGAAAATATCTCAAGAGAAAAAAAAATACGTAAGAGAAGTTCAAGTTTCTGAAATAAGATTATTTCTGATTCAAAGTTGTTTAAAATTGAATAAAAAATAAAATTATTTTAACCATCGTGTTCACCTTACACGTAGTTTATCAGTTTCATTGTTACTCTGATGTTATGCACAAGTGTTGTCAATAGTGATAATATATCGAACTGCATTTAAATCGCTTAACTATATTTCAAGGAGAAAAGTGAAATAGGTGTTACATATTTAAAGAAAAATGTTCTTTGGAGGTCACTGTAAACAACACCTTGATTAAGCACTGTATTCTCACTATGGCTTTAAATTATGTTATTTGCAATCTATATTATGTTAGTTTCCCTCATAAAATCAAGTTGACTCGATTTTTTTATAACCAGTCTTAAATGTATAACACCATAAAATCCGAAAAATTTAAATGACTTCGGCTACCATAAATTATAATGCCAGTGTATTATATATTTTTACCATAAAACTGCCTATATATAATATTGTAGTGAAATTTTCAACCACAAATCAAAGCAGTATTTTCAGAGAATCGGTTACGTATTCAACAGTTATGATCTTAGACATACAAATGATCTAATTTCGCTTTAGCTTCTAATCGTAGCAATCGACTTTCCTTTGCATGTCTGAATGCTTACGCATGATGCTTTATTAGTCTTATTAATTTATAATAGATGCAATTATACGCTGCATAATTTTATTTATATATATCGCATGGCAATCACTCTTACTTATAATAGGCACAATACTATGTTGATATGTATATTTTTATAAAGACATATCGTGAAAGATTTCATGATTAACCATATTTAAAATTTTAATATAGCTATATATTAAAATAAAGAAATAATTTAATCTTTATATATAAAAAAAGGTACGGGTATATATGCATTGGATTTCCTCCAACTCTCCTGCCATCGAGTGATTCACTTTCGATTCTTGGATTTTCTGGAATTTTTTCAAGCATTTCACTTTCTATTTAAAACGGCAGCGCTGAAAGGATTATAGCATTATCACATTCATGCTTATTAATACTGACATTTCATTTTTTCCTAAGCTATGGTCCTCCAAATTATCAATTTTCTTAATGTTCCAGGCTTAATGTTTGCTTTTGGGAAATATATTTCCAAAACTGTTTTGAAATACAATAAAAATAAAAATATTCCTTTCATTATTACTTAATCTTTCAATTATGATATTCGAATCTATCTATACCATAAATTACTTTACACATCTATAATCCTTGAAAAAATTTCCGCTCAAGAAAATCGCACGAAAAATCGACCGCTTTAATATTTGAACAACACGTTTCATTATCCTACACTCAACCTACACAATCTCAAACCTGACGGACGCCCGAGCAGTCCAGCTTTATATTCCTTTTCTCGCAAAAAAATCCTTTCAAGAACGAAGCGCGCCGCGCAGTGCCGGCGTCAGGACTCGACATTTCGAAATCAGAAAAGGGATAAATCAATCTCGGCTACGCCCGGCTCGCTGAGGTCAAAACACTAGCCGAGGGATGCGGACAAGGCTATATTCTCGTGCGTTTCTTCGAGCTCGTTCGCGCAAAAAGCTGGAGAAAAGGGCGCGCGACGCGGATGTGGCGCGTTACAAACAGTTTTGCGCTTGCACTTCTACATGTATCTTTCTTAAATAACCGATCGGCACATTCCAGAGAAGTGACGTCAGGCTCGCGCTCACGCGCATACATATTTAATGTGATGTGTGGAGCGGAGAGATGCAGGCGCTTGTATATACGGAGGCACGCGCGCCTTCGAGAGCGAATCTCACTGCGCGCGCGCGCGCGCCGATGAAACCGGAGAAAGTGGCTCCCTCGAAATATCGGCGCGCTTCTGTGGAGTCGCTGCTAAGTGCGCTGATCTCTGGAAACCAGTAAGACAGCCCGGGCGCAGGGTTGGGAGAGGTTGCAATTTTTATTTTTGCGAGCTTCGAGTTTCGAGCGCGAAGAGTGACGTGTTCGGATGCCTTGGCTTTTTGACGCCTGTATGGGTTTTAAGCGGGCTTTGGTCATTTCTATTTATATGGCAGGCTGTTCTGCAACTGATTTTGCATTTTGGGTTGATTTCACTGACGGGTTTTGCAATTGTTTGTCTGTATTGGGAAAAAAGTGATGCTGAAGCTGCTGGCTACTGAGTTACGCTTTAATATAGGCGAGGCGTGAATTTTAATATGAAGGATTATCTACGGACGCGGATCATCTCTGGTAATAATTTAGCTGGCGGCATCTCGGCAGGCACGAATGTAATAGTTTTATCCATGACAAATACAGCCGCGGATAGCTCGATAAATTGGGAAGTTTGTCATCCTACGAGTCAACATACTAATGCACAGCAAGCAGCCAAAAGAAAGTTAATCCGAAACGTTTTATCGCGCCCGAAGACATTCTCGAAATTTTTTCCACCAAACCCAGCAACCGTGGAAGCTCTCTCAACAATTTCATCCATCATTCCACAAAACGCTGAAAATAACCGAAGCAAACTCACCGTACCACAGCCATCCCATAAAAAAGCCAAACAGCACCTGGCGAACAAAAGCCGCGTGCTTTTTCAAAAACGCTCGCGTATAGGTGTACCGCTGCGGCGCAGGACAAAGAAATATCCACGTTATTCCACCTCCCACGTCTCCGAGTGCAGTCAACGGCCGCGCGCGCGTATTGGCATGTCGCGCGCGCGCGCACGTTCATAGTTCAGCGCATAAATACCTGCGCGCTGCAGTCTTGTTCTCGCCTTCTCCTGCGCGCGCGCCCGTGCGTCAGACTTATACGGGAAAAGCTTCGCGGGCGGACGCGTCCGTCTTTGTCATGCCAGCTGCGTGCAGCGCGCCGATGATTGAATGGCAATATGAAGCTGTAGCGGATGATGAACCCTGAGGAGTCTCGGCAAGGATAGGTTAATCGTGTACGTGTGGGGATGCATGATGGTTTTTTTTTGGAGAATGGGAATGGGAATGACTAGTTGAGGTGACCGGTTCGATATAATTGAATTCGTACCTTTTCTCCTGTCCCTTATTGCAGGTGAGTCAGGGAACGGCTGCGTGCATACAAAGGAGGCTGACAGAAGCTTCTGGCTGCTTTTATCGCTCTCCGGTCCGTTAAGAAGTCTATTTTCGTGCTCGCGTTGTTATATTTTTGTCGAGAGAAAGGAAGAATGTTATTTTTATATTTAAGTAGCAAAAGAATCTTACGCGGCTGTTACATCTTGGTTTTGTTGTACAATAATTACTCGCGCCGTATAGCTGTACTTCAATAGTGCTACATACTCTTTGTCTCTTAACAGCCACCAGTAAACTTTACGATCTTGAGCGACTGTAAATTCCTACTGAAATAAAACAAGCTTTCAGGATCTTGCGAACTTACGGCTGTAGTCTAGTGCTCGGGTAACTTCATTAAAAATCTTGACTATCCATTTTGAAGTTCATGACAGTAAAACAATTGGCTTTAAATAAGGAATCGGTTATATTACCAATAACACGTGTACACACAATGACGTACGTTAAACAAGCAATCAAATAATTCATCTTATACTCAAAGAGATATTTACTTTTGTTTTTTGAAATTTTGTACAAATCACTGATACTTTATCATCGAATATCAACACAAAAGCAAAAAGATAATAAAAAACAAAAGTAATAAACTTCGCTAATTACAGTGGTTTTTGCTGCTCAGATTTTCTACTTACTTTTTCAATAAAAAGAAATTTTCATATGAACAAACTTGAACAATCTACATTTTTATCAATCAATGTAATTGTTAATTATGCACCAGCTGTATCTGGTCGTTTTTGCTTTCTTGAAAGGAAAGCCTCACGGCCGTAAACGTTTTCACAGATTCCACGTGTATGCAACAATTTTCACCATATGCTTCGAGGTCAGCGTAAATGTGACGTCTTTTGAAATTGTGGGCGTCCGCGTGCCCATACACACCTGAGCGTTTATGCGCGAATGGGTGAATGGAAATATATATTCATATGCCTGTTTGTGAATCAATCGTTTTCGTTGTAAAAGTATGAATAATCCTATGTAACCCTAATGAGTCAATAACAATATTTATTGTATAATTTATTATTTACATAGAGTATTTAGTGATGCTTCTTGTACTGAAGAAATTTTTACATATATTTACATTTGGAATGTAATTGGTAAGTAAAAGGTTGAAACATCTCTAAATAAGACACATATTTATTTTACGCAAACTTCCCCTACCAACTATGTATATATTTTGAGTTCAAATAAATTCCAGGATTAATATTTTATTTGATTTTACAGAATTGACTTAATAAATCCATATGTGTATTCGAATGTTTCTCTAAAGAAAGCGAAATTTCTAAAAATTAAAAATAGAATATAAAATTCTACATCATTGACTGCTAGAATATTAAATGCTTACAACAGATGCACAATTTTTTCAATAAAATCCAATAGATTTAGTGGCATACTAATCCTCTCAATTTGAATATCAATTACATAAAAATCTATTACGACCATATAAGGTGCATAAATAAAAACATCAGTATATAAATTACTAAATCGAAATGCAAATCATTCTACCTAATGTTTTAATTTAATAAAATAATATCAAATAATCAAAAATACAATTTCGATCTAGTTTGTACAAGTGATTTTATCCAACAGAGAAAACCATATTTCATGTTTATTATTATTAATGTATTATCCATACCTATATAGCATATATTTAAAAATATATAAATATTTAAAAAGTAGTAATTATCTGAAATTACATAAAATAAATATGTATAATTATAAAATTGAATTATTAATAAGTAAGGTACTTGAAATGCGTATAACTTTAATATATTATATAATTTTTAAATTTTCTAAATTTGTATAAATAAAAATTGTTGAAATATTTAAGATAGCTGTAACTAACATATAATAAAAATAATTTCATTAAAAATATATAAAATTCTAATCAAATTTTTATTTTTCAGTATACACTTTATCTTTATTATTACTATGCGCAGATTTGGTCTGCTGAACTATGAAGACTTTAGAAAGACAATATACGATTGTTTTTACGAACGAAAGAGAGTATATTGTAGTAGAATAAAAGGCGCAGATGGTTGTGCGAACGTTTTTATAACTGTTATCTGTTGCGAAGTTGTTGTGTAACATATTGGTACATTGATCGATGCGAAGACCGCACATAAAGTGTCCTAAACATGACTAATTTTGTTGTCTGCTATCCATCTCTTTTGCAATATACTTTATTTAAAACAGGTCCAATACATCCAAAATTTTAAATTTTCAAGAAGTTTAATTATAATACTAAAAACTATAAGTAATTATAAACTATAGCTTTATTAATATTGCACTGAAAAAAAAGATTTAATGATAATTGCAAATTAATATTTTCAATATTTGAAATTTTTATAAAATTTCTTGAAAATAATACGTTTTTCTTAACAAAGTTCACTGACAGAAGCTACCAGTGGAATAATTATATAATATACAATATATTTCAAGTAATTATTAGACCGATAGGTTTTATTATGTGCGTATTATATAATTATCTAATAAGTTTCAAAGTGTTTATTAAATTTGAGATAATAGAGTGTTTTTTACATAAAACTTAGATATATTAATGTCTCTCATAATGATTCATTAACTAAACAGTAATTTACTTATTAATCATAATTCTGTATAACCACATCGATTATGTCACAAACATGTAAATGAAGCATTAGAGATGATTATTTTAAAAAGTTTGTTGAATAATCAAAATTTTAAAGGTTATTAAGACAAGACAAATTAAAATTCTTTAGCTATCATTATGTCAAAAGTGATAAAGACGAAGTTTCGTTACACATTCATTAAGTTTAAGTATAAATGTAAATCTTTTAGTAATCCTATATGCAGTAGTTAATATTCTATATTAGCAATGCTAGCATTACCATTAACATCATATATAAGTATTGGTATCGTATTATTAATTACTACCACCTCCCAGCCGAAACATTTAAAAGTTCATTAGGTTCGAGTTTTATGAAATAACTGAAAATTTTTATAAATCGTCTGAACGATATCAAGCTGCTTAAACATAAAAATAAGGATGTTAAATTTCTCCAAAACTTGAAAATTGATTTGTATTTTTATTTTCACGACGAAAAAACGTCTGGGCGATTAAAATAATTGCTCTAACTACGACGTTTAATCCTGAATTGTTTAATGCGAAAAGAAAACCCATTAAAGCTATTGTGCTACTTTTAGATCCTTTCCATAATGTTGAAGCGTACAAGTCCGTTTAGCTACAGCTGCTTGCTGCAGTATGCGCGTGTAAATTGCGATTATGCGTGAGTACCTACGTAAAGTTTCGTTTTATTCTTGATAAACTGGATGTAATTGTTGACGTGCTTAAACATCAGCGTAAGCAAGGAGGATTGTTAAATATATTTATGAAAATTATAATAATTTATATAATGATTATTGTTGTTTCGGTAACATTGTTAAATTTTGAAATCATTAGCAGGTAGTATTTTTGAGTTAACTATTCTGTCATAACTAGTTGTTTACAGCAAATGCAAAATATATAAATCATCAAAAACGTTAGAAATGAACAGAATAATATTAATCGGTAAAGCACAAGATAAATTAGTGCAGTTGACAGAAGTGCACTTTGAACCTAGAATGCAAAGTAACAAGTTTCGATAACAAAATTCTCCTATTAGCAATAATCTCAAGTAAAATTATGACTAGATATCAGCACATTATATCCATTAATGTTTTATTCTAAGTATATACGTTTCAATAATATGGCGCCAATCAAGCCAGAGACCACTGGAGAAACGTTGATTAATTCTTTCGATAATCGTTCGTTTTCTAAACTAATGCACGAGCAAGGCTCAAAGTATAGGAACTGGTGTATGATTACGAAAGCATAGGAAGTTGAATTAGAGACGTATTATCAAGAACCACTCCCAGCATCTAGATACCAAATCAACGCAGATAACGGTAAGAAGCCGGTGTCTGCACGCTTCCACGTATAGATATCTTCGCTGCTACTACAGCGCTCGGCGAAAACACCTGGGGGAATAAACGATGTCTATTGAATCAGCCCAAGTTGCATTACAGCAATTTTAGCACCTTGTATATACACTTTCGACCAGTTTTGTTCAAATTATTTTCTAATGCCGGAACGTGATAGATCTCTTTTACGCCTTTACTTTTTCATCAAGTCATTTTCTCCTGTGTCGATAATTACAAGTGTTCGCTTACAAGCAACAACTCAAACACCAAAGCGCCACACGGTAGCTTAAAGCTCCGATCTCCAAGCGCTGAACGATCGGTATCTCAGCTCTTGTCCAAAATCCATCAAAGCTACAAACCACGTGCCGCAAGGTGCAAGCAGCACACTCACATGCATCCTCCAGGCGTCACGTGCATAAGTGTGTATGTATAAGCAGTGGAGAAGGGCCCCCAGGTGGGGTTGTCCCAGAGGGGGCGGGAGCTAGCGGACACGTGCGTGGTGGGTGCGCGTGCGGCGTATATAAGTAGAGCCGCCTCGGCGTCGGGCTCCTCAAACATACACAATCCGGCGCGGCTCCCTCTCGTACGCGCGCGTATACATACAAGTGTATATATATACAGACAGACAGACAGACAGACAGACAGGAGATCTGCCGTGTGTGCTACAGCGCGCGCGCAAACTTTCTTCCTGCGTCGCTCTCTCGTGATCGGCGCGTGGGCAGCCGGCGCGTAAGTGTCCGGGCCATGCGCAAATAGCCGCCAACTGCGGAGAACGAAGCAGAAGGCTTATAGACAGCAAAGGGAGCCCGAGAAAAGAAGAAGGTGGGGAGTGAGAAAGAGAGATGCTCGCGGGGAGAGGCTGATCGATTAGCCCGAGAGCGGAGAACGAGTGAGTGTGAATATATTGCCATAGTGCGAGAGTCTCCTTGAAGATCGGCGAGCTCTCTCGAGAACGTATAGACACACACAGAGAGCGCGCGCTTGCCGGTGAACAGCCGCGGCAGCAGCAGCAGCAGCAGCAGGCGCCTTTTCCTTTCTCTTTCTCCGCTGCAGCCGGGCCTCGAAGCTCTCGGCGCTGGACTAGTGCCCGCCAGTCAGCAGCCAGCCGCGCGCGCGCACACCAAAGACACACGCACGCGCGATTCGCCCGAGAGCCAGCAGCGATTTTTTTTTTTTCTTCACGCACGCTCTCTCGAGGGACGGACGAAAAAAGCCGACACTTGCAGCCAAGCGTGCAGGACGAGCGGCGATCGAGAGCAGATCGGTAACCGAGACAGCCTGCAACCATGCGTCTCCAGCTGAGGAGCGCTTTCTTCCTGTGAGTAGCTTTTACCTTTTTTTTCTTCCCTCCTTTTTATCGCTTTTTCCAGAGCCGGCTTGCACTGCCGATTTTTACCGATCGCCCGCCGAGGCGGCTCGTTACGTATGCGGCCGAAAACTTTTTCACACATGCAGGTATCTGCATAAGAGCTGGCCTCCCTTCACCGGCTCTCTATCCGCGCGTATCTCTTTCTCCCGCGCAGCTCGCGGATATTCGAACGTCGCGCGCGCGCGCGCGCAGGATCGGCCAGCTGACGCAGCCGCGTAACGCGCGCACCTTTGCCATTATAGTTTCTCGCTCGGAGATGCAGATTTTAACGGACTGCCCCGCCCGACGCGCTCGCTCTTTAAGCTCGACTTTCACTCGATCTGCGTAGAAGTAGTGTAGCGCTCGTCTGTGAGTGATTTAATGGCTAAGAGGGAAAGAGCTGATCGGCCGTAACCGAGCGCTTGCGCGCAGGCGAAATACGAGCCCTCAAGGAGATAAGCTGGGCTCGAGTGGCCGGTTTAGCGTCATTCTGAAGCTCGGATTTGCCGGTGGGCTTCGGTCGTTGTTTCATTTTGATTGTGCTTGACGATTCTGTTGTAACGATTTTTTTTAGAATGACAAAATGTTTGAATCGGTTATTATAGTTTGTACCCGATCATTGAATGAATGAATCGCAATGATTTTTCAATTCTCCGAGTAAAACCCCATTTCGACACCTCATTCATAAAAGCTAAAGATGGCATTGATCAAAGAGATGGGCGGTACTCTGTAGCCGATAAATTTAAATTCGCTTAATATTTTGAAACTTTCGATTTCTACGAATTGAATACAGTATGAATATTTATCGAGGCGCTTGCGCGCGCGCGCGCCTAGAAGAAGCCGTTCGGAGAAAAAAGCCATTTGAAAGACAGATGTTTCCGCGTCGAATTTCTAATGACCATATATTTAATCAAGTCCGGCTTGGCCGCTTACAAGCCGCGAGTTTGAAAATGAAAACTGGCCATTAAGCAAAATCATTTCGTTAATTGTTACGACAAGTCTCATTAACACCTGCGAAGTGCCCCGGGGAGCAAAAGCCACGGATAGAAAGGTACTTTGAGAAAAAAAGCATTACTTCAAACTGAAATTAAATTTCATTCGAGCTCAGCTGTGTTTGGCTAAATGACGTAAAACGCTTTAGCCCATTACAATTGCACAAAATTCCATAAAAATAAAACGGGCAGGAGCATTTCGCGCAGATTTAAAATTAGATTACCCCTAATACCGCGGGTATGCCATTAGCCACGCATTGTGAAACATGGCAAACAAATTGAAAATATCGCGTTCAGTGATTATCATTACTATGATTACTTATCTAACTTCTAAGCCCAACAACGTAACCCGATTGTTCAATTTGCGGGCTAAAAATTTAGCTCGCCAGCTAGCAGCCGGCTGCATTACGAAAATCGGGGCTTACATAAACCGTTACATAAAATGTTAATATATTAATTAATATCCACGCACTTTACCACCCTACATTGTTGCCTAAAGAAGAAGAAGAACGAGAAGAAGAAGCAAAGCGAAAATCAATTTTCCACGAGGCGCGCTCGGGCTTCCTCGTAAAAGCGGGACTCCATTGTGCGCTCGGCGGATAAAGAGAGGAAGGCCGGAGGGCCGAAAGTTCTCGCAACAACGAAATCGTTATCGACGCATCCGCGCGCCCCGAGGATAGATGGGCCGATAGTTTCGTTAATAAGTTGCTTTTAAGACTGCTGGGTATATAACCGCGCGATATAGCTGATCCTCTGGATGGATTCGTTCGCGGTTTTAGACTCGCGCTCTCGCAATGTAATATAAAACCGGCAGGATACCGGCAATTAAAATTGAGTAACGAAATATTAAGATGTAGCCGTGATTTGGCAATGCCGCCGCCGCTGCACTGTTCATTGCACGTATATATCCTGAGAAAAGTCGGTTCTTCAAATCCGCCGCGATTTACGATAGATGTTCGTAAAAAAGTATCGTTATCTTTTCAATAAACCTGTTTGTTGTGACTTTGTTGCGTTAGAAAACGTACTATTTGTTTCTCTTAGCCTTCTTTCTTTTTCTTCAACTCGAACGCCGGATTCTTAAGTTCACTTATGTAGTAAAATATTCACGCCAAAAAGAGAGTATTGGCATTCCAAGGACTTTCTCCAAGGACGCGCGTCCTGACCGACTCGTTTGATCGAATTAGATCGCAATCCAGCCAACCGATCCCGCCTCGCTAAACACCATTCGGAATCCGAACCACACGTGCTCGCAAAAAAGCGGCAAGCGTGCCACGAATGAAAAGCGAAAAGAAGCTAGGCAGCCTCAACTAAATAAAAAAGAAAAAAAGCGAGAAGAAGCTCTGTTACGCTCGCTCGCTCGGCTCGAAAATGACTTGGGCTCGTGCTCGCTCGCCAGAGGCATAATAGCATAATTAAGCCCATTAGCGGGGTGCGCTCGGCGTGGCGGGCTATTTCCTTATTAAACGAGCAAAAGGATCGTCGTGGGCAAGTGTACATCGAGCTGGTTATAGCCATCCTCCGGTCGTGAGACAGCGCGTATAGAAAGCGAATCGCCGATGCTTCTCGAGCCAGCTCGTTGCAGTGCTTTGCCGTGCGTGCGTGCGACTTTGGATTTACGACCGGACTAATGTCTTATTTGTAATTGTTGGAAGGGGGTTGGAGGATTTGTTTTGCTTTTTTTTGAGTCGATGGATTGAATTTGGGATTTGCTTGGCTGCTTTGGGAACTTTGAATTTTAGATGGGATTGCGGATAGGTTATCTGTTTAATTGCGTTAAAATGGGTTTTATAGAGATTGTATATGTGCAGCGATTTCGCGCTCTAGTTTCTTCATTTTTTTTTATAATTCTTATTGCTGTGAGCCTTATGATATTAGAGCCAAAATATAATTTGTTGTTGAATCTGGACAGAATATAACTTATACTCTCACTTGATTACTGTCAGTAGACGCACAGTAATCCAATATTTATATGGTAAATAATATAAATTGCCTTTGAATCATTTAGGACTTGATCTATGAAAATAAAAATTAACTTTTTATTATTATGTTTATCTAAATGAATCTTTTCTCTTAGAATTGATACTTTAGAAAGAGTTTTAATTCTTCTCTGTTAGAACAGAAATAATTTTATTAAATTATTAATGAACGTATTTAAAATCTAGATGTATACTTGTGGTAAAACAAGACTAATATATATAAAAAGTACTTTTTAGATAACTGAATAAAAAAATAGAAACGTGCGTACAACGTAATTTGTTCGTAGAATTTCTGGCGAAATCAGACTTTCAACACATTTTCTAAATAATATTTTTATATAATTTTATAGTGTGATAACCGCTGTTACAATCTAGTAGTATTTATTTAATAATGTCTATACATTGAATTAAGAAGATTAATAAATAATTTTTGGTTTACTTTAGATACTACCTATATAATCATAAATGACACTTTAATTTCATCGAGAATCTGGTTGAAGCATTTACATATTCTCAGTATCAATAAATCCATGTCTGTCCACAACTGTCTGTTTTCACTTAACGTTACTATTTAATTTTCACTTCAAGCAACATTCTCAGCTCTCTTTACCGTGTAAATGAAATTTGTAAAGGAAGTATTTACATTTTATTGAGTTAACTTCAACTAACATATTCAAACGTCTAAATATTATGTTATTTTTAATATATAACTAATAAAATAAATATTAAAAAAAGATAACAGGCATATGCGATTGACATGCTTGACTAAACTAAATAAATATTACTGTAATCAAAATTCTTTTAATAGGATGCATCCCATCAGGAAAGCGTATATATCGTTAAAACTATTAATTTATAATGATGCTATATAAAGCCATGAATTAATGGATAAAAATTATAACCTTTCGCTCCGTAAAACAGCTCATTTAAATATTCAACTATTTTCATACCTTCCTACTACCTTGTATGTAAGTGAAGCACATACTGTCATATAGCCTGTTGCATGCTAGTTGATTGTATGTGCAGATGTCTCGCACGAGCGCAGTCACCTACGCATGCATATAAATTCCCACATACATCTATACTTAAGAAGACTTTCTAAAAATACAATCTTGAGATACTCTCGGTAATATCAAAGTATAATTCTTTGTCGTCGCGAAAGATGAGTTTGTTTACCTTTATTCACTTTCACGCGCGAGAGAAAAAATCTGTACTTTACATAAAAGGAAGAATTATGCTAAATGGATTTGACATGCTACATTAATAACTTTAACGTTTAAAGTTATTAACATTTATTATAGCAGCGTTACTTAAGTGAATAGGTAAAAAATTAAAATATATCTTTTGAAATTGTGGAAACTACATAGTATTCAATGGCAGATAAATATTGATATAATTAAACGTTGTTTTAAATAATGAATGCTAAGTTTCGAAATCTCTTGTTTTAAAACTTAACTTTAGTTTTTTAAAATTGAAGGAATATTACTATTAATAATATTACTAATATTATAAGTAAAGTTAACTATTAAAGCGTATAGTACAATATTTTTAAGCTATGTGCATAATAAATAATCATCTAATTTAAGTAATAAAGCTATCGCTCAAAAGAGTAACAGAGAAACAAACATCTAATAATTGTTTTATTTATATGACTTTATTATTAAAAGTAAAAATTTATTATTTAATTGTTATTCTCAAAGTGCTCATTTAAACCTAGGGATCGTAATCGAATGTCTGTAACTAATTGGCATGCCAAAGCAAAAGTTGTATGCTACCATCCTGTGGTAGAAATTGGTAATGCTCGAGGTTTTATCGTAAACTAATAATGGATTTATTTAGATAATCATAAAATATAAAGGGAATTTAAAAAAAGCGTAGATAAAAAGTTATAATTATAGATAAAGATGGAATTAAAAATTAAAATAATAATAAACTATCGATAAATTCGTAAATTTTAAAGTACATTTTAAGTATTTACACCTCACTAAGTATTTTACATGACTTGGGTGTGACTAAAAGACACTTTTCAATGCCCTTTTATAAATCTTGAACATTTCAATAAGACATTTGAAATTATAACACATACTTAAAATATAAGAGAAATTTTAACTTTGATACTTTTCTAATATCGCGAAGAGTACAGCAGTGTATAGAATTAGCTTGATTGGTTTTGCTTATAGATATTACTTAGTTTCATGTAGTGACACCTAAGTAGACTTATCTATGTAAGCGTATCTATAGATTCACTTCCCATGATAATGTATACACGTGATTAAGCGTATGATTATACTGCGGATGTTCATTGAACAATATCTTTTCAAGATGTATACGATCTGGTAAAAATATCTTCTATGTAATTACTTTCTAATTTTTTTGTGTGTATGTTTTATCATATTGAGTATTATTAGGAAATATATAAAATAGTATTTTATTTTTAAATAAAATAAAAGTTAGATAATATAATTACAAACCAATTTAGTAACAGATTTTAAAGAACGATAACGAAAAAAAATAAAATACTAAATAAAGCTTTAATATAAAATAATATCTTAATTTCTTTTTAAGAGTATCTTATAATTACATAGAAGCAATGAATGATGATAAGCTACCTTTACCTTTCACCTATTAAAAACACATTCTATAAAAACTTTTTATATATAACGTTACGTTATTGACAAAAATTAGCATTCTACGTGCTCGTAACAGACGATTTTCGAAAGCATTCTAGAAGCATGCATTGATGAACACATTTTATAATATAATTTATTATTGTTTTTTTTAAGTTGCAGGTTTTAAAAAACTTTTTTGTTTGATATTATATTAAATATTCAATAATAATACTGGGTACTGATATAGAGGGTAGTATCAAAGTAGATATAGAATGTATAATATCTTATGTGTAAAATATGCAAATTATGCATATCATTATGCATTCGTAATGAACGATATACATGTGCAAATATAATTCATTAATCATAGTATAATGTATTAATAATTGTAATTTAATATCACATAATTACCTACTGATTTATAATAATTAATAATTATTAATTAAATTTGCTTACATATAAACATTATATTTTTTAATTCTTAAAATTTTTAATTTATAGGTTATTAATTTTAAAGTAGACCTGGAAATTTTAAACTGCTTTTAAATAATGTATATTTATGTAAAGTTGCGGATATTTTGCACTTTACCTTGCATTTTTCTGACGGATTTAAGGTTATACATTTTTTTTATATATATTTTAAAGCAATTTTAAGAATCTGGTTGACATTGAATTAAATTAAAAAAGATTAAATTATTAAATCATTATTATAGCTATTTTTTATTTTCAATATTTTTATTTGAAAATATTAAATTTGATCAATTCGTGAAAAAAATATTTTTATTTTTACGTAAATAATTTTTCAAATAATTATCATCAACAAATCGAAAATTTTTAATTTTTTAATATATTTTTCTCTTCTATTTAAGATGATAAATTATTATCCTTTATCTTTTATTGTTTCTTTTAATATAATGAGAATAACACTTCAACGGACTTAAAGCGTTATGTGAAATTTGTTTAAAATATTACCAAATAGCATTTAGTAACAAGTGGGAAAAATTTAACACCCACGAGAATCGGCAAGGCCGGTCCAAGTGATTCAGAATCAAACGGGGATCTGACATTTAAGCACATGTTGTAAAAAATGTTTTACTTTGCGAATACTATATTGTAGGAATTCACGTAATTTCGTCTATTTGAAATAAGCCGTTATAATTAATTTTCTTGAGTTTTCTTTTTAATTTTATGTGTACTCTAAAATACAAAACTGAAATACCTACCAGCATAAAACTTTACTATCTCGTAACATTAAATTAGCTCGGACTTTACGCAGCGTTGTATAAGAAACCAATCAACTCAAATATTCAATAACCATCTTTCACCCCAAAAACAATCATTCCCACCTCAATCAAAAGCCTTAACAACTTCTCACTCTCTCAATCTTTCATTCCAGGCTGCAGACATGCTGCGTGCTGGTATGGGCGTCGCAGGCGTCCCTAGAGAGCGAAGAGGAGCCCCAGCAGCCTCCCAAGGACATGCCTCTGATCCAGGGCGCCCCGATCCTGTCGGCCCAGGCGCGCGCCGCCCGCATCGCAGGTACGCTTTGTCGCTCCCAAGTCGAGCTTTACTCCCCCCTCGTCCCGATAAATGTCAGCATTGCTTTAGCGCATTTCAGAATTTGTATCGTCGCACAAGATCCCGGATGACGCGGTGAGGCGGAAGGATGCTCGCCTCCTGGAGGAGCAGGAGGAGGAGGACGAGCAGCAAGATGAGCGGGAACGAGCTCACGTTGATCTTGAGAATTTCGGAAGCACTGGACTGCTTTATGATGATGAGTCGCAGAGGAGGAGCAACGCTCAGCATCATGTGAGATACAACGCCGGCAAGCAGGACGAGCTGCTCTCTGGTGTTCGCGTCAGGTGAGATTTTTTCTTGCTGCTTTCGATTGAATGGGTTTTTTTTATCGTATTTTTTTTTACCATTTCTTAAACGTTATTAAAGGAGTGTTAATGTAGAGTAAACATCGACTTTCTAAAATTAGTAAGGATCTCACGCTTTAAAGGTCATGTCAAAATATTATGCAATGAGCTGTAACGCGGTTAATAGTATTAATAATGCTAATCAAACAATGCGAACAGTAACAAAAGATGGTCAAGGTAACCACCGAATTAACTGTCCATCACTCTTTTATGAAAGGCTTTTTAAACGATTGTTCATTTAAGTAGTCAAACTGTACCTTTTACTTCCAATTGACAGGAACATAAACGGATACAGCTTCTTTATTTGATCCAATTTAGATCACTACAGTAAATTATTCTTGAGAAATTGCCTACTATAATATGTCTATATTTACATTGTGATTTTACAAAAACTTTACATTCAGTGTATTATATAAAAAATGAATAACGTTAAATCAATATTTAAATAAATTGTTGTAAAATAAATGGAAAGTCATTTATCAAGATTCTTTCTTAATGCTACTCTTTTTGATACTTTAAAAATTTCAAATCCCATCTAAATTTAGATGAAAAAAAACACATCGATTCAAAAATACATCATAAGATTTTAATATAAAAGTAAAAAAAATTTTTCAACATATACGACGTCCTTTCTCGGGCCCCTCCCCCACGTGTTGTTTGGACACACACGCACACATACATACACGCGAAACTGAAAAGAAAAAACTTTCGCCTTTCGACTGGTCTCCGTGGTATGGCTCGTCCTCGCGAAATTCCTCGCCATTTGCCTCGTTTGTTGCCACCGTGACAAGAATTTTTTTTTATACTTAATGTCGCCTGGCTCGTTTACTTCGCCATGTATTTCTTTGATTCTCAGAATCCATAAAACTCGCAAGCCGATGAGACCCGCTTATCTTTTTCCAAAATGGGTTTTGCTTCAAAGCTGTTATTCAGCATTATAGGCTTAAATGCAGTTTTGAAATATTTAAGTTTCTATAAAACTTACGATTTCTAGCAATTTATTTGTTTTAAGACCACGATGCTTTTCACTCTCGGACATCCCGAGTGTTTTCACTCTATTTTATGGATTCATCAATTATTTCACAATACTTAAGATTATTTAGAAACACTCTTTTTTATTACTTCTATCTTGTTAATTTTAAAGCTATACGATTATTACTATACATAACGATGTGATAATTTTATTGTTCACATTCACACCCACACAAACATAATAAAAAAACCATAGCATATTAAAAAAATACTAACAATAATTAATTCTGAATCACCCACAAGCTCCGAGAACCCAACGACGATGCTGCCAATCCTAACGACGCAGCGTGACACTCTCCCCTTCGACTTCGTCCCGGTCAACATAATTCGCGAGGACGCCAAGGGCAATCCTTTCGTCCCCTTCGACAACAAGAACTTCGAGGACCTCGGTGACGTCAGTCTCGTCCCCGCCGGCTCCAATACCAGGATCCAGGTATGCGGTTGCGCAATTGCTTAAAAAGATAAATTGAGCTTTTCGCCGAGCCAGACGTTTATTTGATTAACGAAGAGCTGCGGCTCATTAACTCGCGCTTTTTTATTTTCTTAATGATTAATGCGCTTGTTTGTTACTAAATATGCCGTCATTTTTTTCGGTCAAATAGTTTTGACGCGTGAAGAATTAATTTGTTTAAAGTGCTTGAAATAATTGTAAGTTTGATAAATGTGAATTTACAAACGAAAAATTTATGCAATAATTTCATAATACCATTAAAGTTCACACTGAGAAAGATGCATCATGAGCTGCTGATGATTTTAAATTATTAAATTTTTATCGAAGATAAGAATGACGAAATTCGAAAACTTTTTGCGCCAGATAAATACTCTCCGCACTTGTCCAGCCCAATAAATACCAGCTAATTACTTTCATTAGCAATATAACCATAAACCTTAATCGAAAACACCGCGCACCTCTAAACCCATCGAAAGCAGCTCTAAAAATTCTTGGCGAGCATCGAAACTCGATCGCGCGGCAAGAATGCCTATAATCCCCTTTGAGAAAAGAATCGACGTTACGGAGCCGGCCCATCTCGCAGCTCGCTGCAGCTCGCGTGCATTAAAGACGTTAAAAATAGAAGAGCGCTGGTAGCGCGCGCGCGGATACGTATTTCGCAAGTGCAGCGCGCGCGAGCGGGAGACTTTTCATTCGGCGTGGCCGCTTACGTAATTTGTAAAAATCTCTTCAAAGCGTTAAGCCGAGGAGAGTGTATTATATTATGCTTGCGGCTTGCGTAAGCGGCTGCACGGCCGCTCGCTCGGAAGCCAGAGAATGATAAGACAACGAGCGACTTTCGGCTAAATTTCAGGTGAAGAAGGGCCCGAACGGTAAGGACTACGAGTACGAGTACGTCTACTATTACTATGACGAAGAAGACGAGGATAAGGCGAGCGCCGGTGGTGCCACGGCCAGCAACTCCCAGGAGGCGCCGACGAGGACCTCAGCTCCTAGCGGCGCGTCCAGGCAGCGGGGCAACTCTAATAGGAACAAGTACAGCACCGTGGACAGGTCGAGCACGAGTACCACGACGGTAGAGCCGGTGATCAATGAGGTCATTCCCAACAGGGCCAGGCAGCTGGAGAACAGCCACGAGGAGGTGGCTGAGGAGAGGCTGCCCACCAACACTCGCTTCCCGCCCAGGTGAGTGTCCAATTTCGTTCGAGCTGCCCCTTTTTTTCCTTTTGCCTGTGAGTGGCGTGACTCCGCTTGCGTTTTAACAGCTTCGAAATCTCGTGGTATTGGCTTTGGAAAGGGAATTGTTGCCGGAATGAGAAGGGAGAAGGGAGTTATTTAATATTTGAGGTGCGATGTAATGTTTAAATTCGCTCGCTTTGATTCGATCTGAATTATAACTTGAAAAATGCATTGTGAAAAATATTTTAATAAGGAATTTCAAAAACATACTTTTAATGAGAAATACTTTTAGATACAAAATGTAGGCAGTAATCTTCTAAAAGAATCTCAAAATTTCATAAAGCGTAAAATTTATTAATCAAATCTATAATTTATTCATCAACAAGCTATTAAATTTTCGAAATTAATTAAATTTTAAATTTGTATGCATTACAACAGGTGCCTTTTCAACCCATAAAACTAGATCTTACCAAACACGTTTCATGGAAAAATATTTTTTTTCGAAAAAAAAAATCTCTCGCTCGGCAATATATTAGCATTTAGTCCCCTTTACTTCGAACATAATAAAATTTTCCCTTGTGAAATATATATGCAGACCCAGAGGCGTCCTTGATGCTCTCCATCTTGTGCAGAATACATTCTAGCGATGCCAGTAGTTTTTGAATAAAACATGCTTCATCTATGCATAATGCATATTAGAGTAATTCGGATTTCGTGAGATTAAAATTAAAACGCATAATATCCGGCTGGAATCGACAAGTGAGTGCATAAGAATCTTAGGAAAAATAATATTCTAATAATTCTGCAATATTATGAAAAAGAATAGAGTGGAAAGTTAAACCGCTGATATATACCTGACGAGTCGTCTTTCATTTTTGAAATATTAATTATGAGCATATTAAAATTAAGTAACACCGATTTACGAAACATCGCTCATCCAAAATGTGATTTTGTATAATATACAGACTTCTTTGGCTACACTTAATTTTCGAAATTCCTATCTTCACGCATTAATAGTTTTGAAATCGTCACATCAACGGTAACAGTTTCAACATTTCAAATGTTTGGAAACCATGCTTCTTGTTTCGATTTCCATTAAACTTTTTATTTATTAAACCTGTTATTTGCAAAAATATTAATATATTCAGTGACAAGCATCAAAACTTATCAAATTTTTTTCTTTCTTGTTCGCGGTCTATAAACTTTTGTTACTTAAATATATTAGATTGTTATAATTTTAAATGTACATAAAATTGTGATAAGTCAAAAAATGATTCATACACATTTTAATTTGAAGTCCATATTAATTTAATTACAATTTGATTTAAATTAATACTGAATTATTAATAAATAAATTTATTCCTCATTAATTCTTATCTACAAAGTAGTTTTTGTAGCAAATATCACTGTAAGTAGATTAAGGATTAAGAACAGGAAAGCTTAGATAGAAATTGATTTTGAATTGCAATTTTATTATACTTATGCTTATGAGTCTAGAGATATACGTTCGTTCATAATAGAAAAGATCTATCTCGTGTGTAACGAGTATTAGAAAAGGCTGAAATTATGCTGAGCATTATTACGATTAGAAAGCTTCTATCTTTTTTGGGTTGATTTTTAACTTGACTTTGCCAGTAACAAAGGTACGTCAAAGAAAGTTCGAAATCATATTTTTTCAGGTTACATAAATGAAATTCTGTAATTGTTTAGTGCAAAAAATCACTTCAAGAACAGTCGTAATTTTAAATGGTGGCTTATTTCAAATTTACATGAATGTTATGAAATATATGTATTTTACAATCTTTACATAATATAGATCTTTTTCTAATCGGTAGAAACAATTTTAAAGAATTTATATATACTGTTAATACACTGTATAAAACAATCTAATTTTTAGTAAAAAAAGATATTGTCATTTGTAATTATTAATAAAATATTAATATATATACTATATAAAAACACTAAAGATTTTGTAAAAATTTTATTAAAAAAGAAAAAAGTAGATTTTTTTGAGTAATTAACATAAAATTTTTCTCACTTTCACATAATGACATTTCTCTTAATGGCTATAAGATCGTGCAGAACCTGTGTAGCGTGTAGCTCAGAATGCTGGTTGAATTTTAGTAGTATAGGAAACGAGATGAGATCGTCCATGGAAGCCGGAACGCTAAAATTATTTCCTAATTATTTGTATTCGTTTAAGTACAGGTGTTTACTTCTTCCTTAATTTTTTCTATGCTTCTCAGGATAATTATGAATTCACATTTGTTCAATAACTGTTATTCAATCATTTTTAGAGGATCATTAAATTATACTCTATAAAAGTATACGGGTATATACTCTATAAAAATTAAATTTTCTACTCATTTAAATTAGTACCATTATTAATTTTTTTTCTCAAACGTACTGTAAAAAATATGTTTTTTGATGTTGTCAAGATAAATCAATCCAAACAACCGTTTTAGCAACACAATCTATACTCTCCCAAACAATCCACAAACTCTCCACAAAGCTCATCGAGCAAAAAAGTAAAGCTCGTTCCGCTCATTGCCCATCGGCCAACGAAAAAGCCAGAGTCTCTTATTTTCTCATCGCTAGACCGGCTCGGTAATAGATTTACCAGACGTTTTTCCGCTCGGACGTGTACAATGAGAAAACACAGATTAACAAAAATATACACGCGCGCAAAATGTAACTGCTCGCAGGCAATGCACAATGGTCGATAAAAAAAGTCCGCCGTTAAGCGCGAGCGCGCGGCTGGTTTGCTCGCGCGGGACGACGATCGTCCAATTACTTTTAGCAGGCTGCTATACTGGCGTTGCCTGTAGCTACCGGTGAAAACGCGCTGGCGGTGCTTTCCCGCAAGTGCAGGCGCACACGAGACAAAAATTAAGACGAAATAATATGTCGAGCGAACTTTCGCCGAGCGCGGTTATTGGAAAAACGGAGGAGCGCTAAGCAAAGTTAATTTAGTCGCAAGCGCGTAAATAACGTAATTGCGATAATTAGCTATGAGAATTCGTGTGCGTTCTCTGACGGGGGAATGCGCCAGATGAAAGTGATATAATCGATTTCGGTGGGTTCGTGGCGCGATTGTTTTCTTGCCTCTGTGTGGGTTTCGCTGTGGTTAAACAAAAGGTTTTATTTTTGCTGAAGAAATTTTCTTATGTAAGAAATGGTTTTTTAATGCATTCACTGCAAAGCTGCGCGCTGATATTTTAAAAAGGACTGTTTCAAATTTATTCTAATTGATAATAATAAGTGTTAAAGCAAAATGAATAACAAGTATTGCCTCGTTAAAATTTCTTAAAACCTCTTAAAATGCTGTAGTAATTTTTAATGATTAATTATCTCGTGTAGTTACAGATTCATTTTACGCTACGTGTGTCGTAGTTATTTAGCATTATTTTTTATTATAAGTAAGAGTGTTTTAAACCATTTTACAAAATTTAAAAATTTCTATGATTTATATAAATTTAATGCAGTGGAGAAAAGATATCATAATTATTACTTTTTGATAAATAAAAGTTTCATTTAATTATTCAAAAAAATTTTTAACTTAACGCGTATTTATTGTTATAAAAGTGGAAACGGTAAAAAGTTAAACTTTTACAACTTTCTACACTCTTATAAAATTGTGGGTGTATTCAAGCAAGAATTTTAATATTACCATACAATAAGACTGAAGGGAATTTTTTACGTGGGACTCTTGAATAAATTAATACACAATTTTTCTTATAATAATTCTAAGCTTCAATAATCAAAGTAAGAAATTAATTCTTTACAAAGGAATTTAAAAACTAATTAAAGTGTACGTAATAATAATATCCAAAACATAAAATCTTGTGACCAAAAAGGAAAAATTGTTTACAGAAGAAAGATATGAAAGTGAAAGTACCAAAGACTCGGCACGTGCCAACTTTCAGGAAAAACAACTAATAAATATTATCAATACATTAATTATAAATAACGAAGGATTCGATAATACAAATATTAAATTCAAGTCTTTACTTACCAAACTTTCTCACGTAATTTCCAAACAATTTCAGTAAAGCCAAAAAATTTCACCACTTAACTAAATCCACAAAAACAAAATTATTATCTTCATCCACCAACCCAACAAACTCAAAAATAACGCAACTACTTAAACATTTCAGATCTCGCGCTAACCATGCAGCCGAGCCAACGGAACGCACAAGCAGGACGCGCGGCGGCAGCCGAAACCGTCCAGCCCCCGACGCCATCGACTCATCCAGCTTCCGCAGCGGAGCTGCTCACCAGGAGTCAGCCGCCGCCGGTGGCCCTGAATTCCCTCAGAATCTACCCAATGGACCTGTTAGATTCCTCGGAGTCACACCCAACGAGGGCAATGAAGAAAAGACGACTACGCGTGTACGTGGCCGACCCCAGAGAGTACAGGAGCCAGCGCCCGTCCAGGAGAACTATGACGATCAGCCTGTTTTCGCAAGGAAGCGCCCCGTCGCTGCGCAATATGACGTGAGTGCTTTACATTCGGAAATTTATTTTTGCCCCAAATATTGTTAATATTCAGTAAATAAAACATTATCTTCCAACAGAACCAGGATCAGCACGACAGAAGCCAGTCGCATCTCACCCGTCAGCAGCCCTACCTCAGCAAAGAGGAAGAGTTCGGCACTCACGCCTCCCCCGCAAACACCAGCCCCCGCCCACTTCAGGACGAGTACGCTGACGTAGCGACCGACGTAACCGACACACCAACCACCCAGGTTCCTCACGCCATGGACAAGGTCGCCCTGGACCTGTACGCCTTCCTGCAACAAGGCCGCAGCAACCTCGTTGACTTCATCAAGGAAGGCGACGAGTCCGACGACACAACCGGCGACAGCCTCACCACCGAGACCAACGAGGGCACGACCCTAGAGTCCGACGACGCCACCTCTACCACCAGTCTGCCCACCACTACCCCCACCACCACCACCACTACCACCACCACTACCACGACCACAACCACGACGCCGGCACCAACCGAAGAGCCCAGCACTCCAGCGGCCTTCGGACGAAACAAGTTCAAGCGTCCCGGCCTCGGCGGTCCAGCCATCTCCAGGAACCGCTTCAGGAGCAACAACGCCGGGGCCAACGCGGCCAGCAGCACGGAAGCCACTCCCGAGGCGAGCACACCGACCCAGAGAGCCAGAGGCCGTTTCGGCAACAACGCGGCCAACGGCGGAGGCTTCAAGCGCGCCAGGCCAGCAGTCCAGAAGCACGCCGCCTCCTCCGAGGAGCAGATTCAAAAAGAGAGCGCCGAGAAAGTGAACGCCGAGCCGCCAAGCAAACCCGTCATTGCAGGCAGGGGAAGATACCGTAGCACCTCCGCTCGGTCGGGATCCCAGAGAACGACAGCCGCGCCAGCTGATAAGGCCCAGCCCACTGAAAAGGCTGAGAAGCCCGAGAAGCCCGAGAAGCCTGCGCCGGCACCGGCTATCCATAGGCCCACTGGATTGAACAAGCTGGGTGGACTTAACAGAAGACGTGGTAACCGGCCTGGCGCCCCTACGCCCGCACCTGCTGCCGAAGAAGGTATTCGATAAGCAGCTTTTAATGATATAATTATAAGTTGTTACCTGTTTTAAATGCAATTAATTTTATAATAGCAGGTCGAGAATTTCAGTTGACTTATTTTTTTTTGTTGACATTATAAGCTTGAAAAATGATCATGGGATGTTATAATTCTTTAAGTTGATATATTTTTCGCTTAATAAAAATTCGCGAAAGTTACTGCAACGAAAATTCAGCATCTAAATAAAGCATTCATTATAACGCAGTAAGAGGTTTTCACTCAGTAGGGAAATTAACATACTTTTCAGTAAAGAAATCAGGTTAACATTAAAACGTGCTTATCTATTTAAGCACCACTTACGAAATTTACTTGTACTAAAGACTCTCCAGTTGGATTAAAACTTCCGCATTCAATGCAAGTAATTTCCTGCTTCAATTGAGACTCTTGACTTCGAATAAGACTTGAAAAATTATTTGAGAATCTCTTAAAGTTACTCTCACTTTCTACACTTAGTCTTTGTCAAGAGTTGCACTCGAGTAGTTCATTAAATCGTAGGTGACAGTTTGACGAATCTATCTACGATTCAAAGACCTTTGAACCTACATAAGAATAGAGAAAAAGATTTATTATTCTAAAATTATCGTTATAATTGTTATTTTAATAATTGATACAAGAAACATTAAAATATTAAAGTCCACATCGAATAAAAAATACTATCACTATCAATCACGAGCTTTGCATAACATTCAAATAAATTCGAATAAATCAACTTAATCCACTTAATACTAAACGAGCCATTTCATTTTCCAGCCGGTGAGCAGACAGCAACCTCGGCAAGCCCAGCCCAGGAGAACGGCAGCTCGGCGGAGCAGTCAGAGCCTAAGCAGCCGCAGCGGCCGGTGGCTAAGCTTCCAGGCGGTGGACCGCGACCCAAGCCGGCTTTGCACAAGCCGCTCATCAAGCCCGGCGGAGCTAGAATCGGTGGCCTCAGGCCCAGGCCAGGACAGCTCACCACTTCGACGACGACCGAGGCGGCAGCTGGTGACGCCGCTGAAAACCCCACGCCAGACGAGCCCGCTAGCGCGGGCACCGAAGAGGAGACCAGAGAGGTAATAAGATCAGTTTCTTAATTTTTTAATTGGAAAAGTGTTGACCTGTGAATAATCGATTGTTTACTGGTTTTGAAATATAATTTAAAAAATTTTGGAATTTTAGAAATGATTTTTTGAAATATAATTATTTTTTTTATGATAATAAGAATTATTTTAAAAATTAGTTAGAGAAATCCATGAAAGCTCAAAGTCAGAAAACCACCTAATGCACAATCATTTTCAGGCCCCAGCCGAGTCGAGCCCACCTGCAAAGGTGACCACGGTGAACCCCCTGAACAAGCTGCGCAACCGCAACAGGATCCAGGTGCAGCCCAAGACGACGACAGCCAGGACACCGCTGCCCCCCGCGGCTCGCCGCTCGCACCTACTCCCACGTCGCAAGACAACCGAGGCACCACCCCCGGAACCATCGGAACCCACTGCCACCAGCCCCGACGGCGAAGAAGCCGAATCGACGGAAGCAGCCCAATCCGCCGAGATCACCAGCAGCCCAGCTCCCAGCAGTGCCAAGCCCGAGCAGCAAGAGACCCGAGGACTTAGCAGCCTCCTAGCCCCCAGGCGCAGGATAGCCCCGAGGAGACCCGGCCAGCCGATCGCCGCTGCGCCAGCCGCCGAATAAAGCCTAAAAGCTCGAGAGAGAGCCTCGAGCTAGAGCTACAAAAGCCAAGACTCTCTGAATCTCTTGGAGCTCCGTTTGTACAGAATTTGACAGATTTGCCGAGCCGAGAGGAGCTAATTATTTCGAGCGATTATCGAGCGCCGGTAGAGCGGCGCCAAAATTACACGCTCCGAGAGATTCAGCTTAGACAAGATCAAAGAGACACGCGAGACTCAGGATAATCATAGAGCGCGTTTGTAGAAACGTCGAATACTCAAGTAGCGCAGAGCGAGCTACATCGTTGCGCAACGCACAGCCGCGAGAGCACAAAGGAAATTCGCCACTCGATTGTACATTATGCAAACGCTCTTTCTCTCCCCTGTCGCTGACACTTGCATATACATCCGTACGCACACCAACGATTCTGTCTGGCATATCTCGACACATAATAACACGCTAAACAGTGCGCTCCTTATTTTTCCAAGCCGCTTAAGTTTTCCAGCTTTTTCGTCTAGCTGTCGGAAAAAAGGTTTTTTCAGTCGCACTTAACGAGACGCCTCGTAATGAGCGCCGCATCGATTCCGGATTTAGAAAAACGCGTTTGAGAGAGAGAGAGAGAGAGAGAGAAAAAGAGGGAGAAAAGCCCGTGACAAATGGCACTGCGGTCTCCGCGACCTATCGTGAATTCTCTCTCGCTTGCGCGCGGCCGGAGATCAAGATCATAGAGCCGTGTACAAGTTGCTCAAACGGCTTCCCCATTTTTTTACTCGTATGACGGAGGAAATGTGAAAGTCACTTAGAAATCTATCCCGGCCGAGCCGAGCACCGCGTGCAGCAATATCATGCAAATAAATACATTTCTTTTTGTTCGAAAGCTGTGCTTACGCAACGATCAAATCTTTCGCTCGGTTACGCGTGCCCGATCCTGCAACGAATTTTACGGAAGGCAAAAACTCGAGCGTTGGTCCTGCGATGAAGAAAATCTTTGGGATTTTTCTGCATTTCCTCTCAGTGATTCTGTAATCGAGCTGAGCATTCGTAAATTTATCGATAGTTGACCAATTCAATTTTTAGCGGGGATGCGAATTTTTATGTCTTTCGCGTTTTTTCAAATAATCTTGATACTCGATAAAACTGACACGTGTGAAGCAATAGTTTCATTATGACTATTTATACAAAGAAAAGTTTTGAAAAATTATTTTTTCGTACAATTGTGACGACTTTAAATTATGCGATATATATTAGAAGCGACTGCAGTAGAGCTTACCCATGACATCATTGCTCGAACAAATGTGAATGGCAATGTTTTTTTTTTCTTTCACATTATAACTTTATACGAAACAAATAACTGCCATTTTCCGTACTTACACATACTTTGTATAATATACTATTTCCTTTCTTCCTACGTATTTTCCTCGCAGTTTTCTCATCTACACTCTACATTCTATCGACTTTTCTATTTTTTATTCTTAGAGTTCTTAGCAACACAACGACTGTATTATTTCTTCTCTTTACCTTGCATATGTCTTTCTAGACTCTTACTTATCAAGATTAGACTTCATACTTCAAGTATCTCTTTTGTTTATCAATCGTCTATTATGTTATACTTCTGAACAGCAACACTTGTCGATCGACAAAACGTCATGAATGAAAAATACTTTCGGGTGTAAGGAGCAGGTATAGTAAAAGGAGCTAGGGAAATCTGATACACGCACGATTTTTAATGATTGACTAGTCTCTACGTTCCACGTACAGCACCCTCCTACAGTTCGAAAGTGCCATGCAATGTATCACTAATAATCGTCGCCAGCAACGCGAGTGCGTATGCTTATTCAAATTGCGGCGCACTAATGATCAAAATGCGCGTCGAACACGATCGAATTTTAATGTATTTAATCTATAAAGTTATCGGGAATCAAGCGTTGGTAATTAAATTTATTGTAAGTGGGACTTTCAAGAACGAGTAAGCTTCTTGATGCTTCCCAATGCATCGTGAAAATGAAATTTAAAATTTCTTCTACTAGTTAGTTATGTATTTTTTTTCTTTGTTTTTTTCTTAGTGAGTGAATAAAATTTTGACACTTTCGTCAATTATTGCAACAGACACTTTCGAAGCTTGGAATACCCTCGCTTATAAGCTAAATTCTTCTGTACCTAAGAAACAGATATAGACAAAAGTATGTATGTTATTCTTCTTTTTTTGCCTTATATTTAAATAAAACAAGATTTTTCTTGTACCATGCACTATGAACGTGAGCGTGGAGGAATTTTATATTATTGTACGCGCGAGAAGGCTGATTGAAAATGTTATAAGCGAAGAAATATCGATTGTTTATCTGTAATTAAAAACAGATTTAATATCATTCGTTGTTTCAAATTTTACTTGAATTATATTTTTAAGATTTATCAATAAAATAACTGATTAAATATTGACAAATATTGTTTTCATTATTATTTACCTTAAACAATTTGTAAAGTCAGAATTATCATAGAAAATTTATTGAATTATTTTTAGACAATATTTTTTTTTAATTTAATGTAAAGTAAGCAGGTTGCTTCGGCTGATTATGTAAATAAAAATCTTAAACTATTTATTATTGCAAAGTAGCAAAAAATGGCGTTTGATCGAAATTTTTAAATTATAACCCATTCATCTAAAAGTTTTATGCAAGTTCAAAAAATTTCGATCAGCCGTTATTTTTTACTACTTTGTAATAATGATTTAAAAATTTGTGTAGAGATGGAGTATATCATTACGAAGAGCAACTATGTCTTGGATTAGCTTATATCACAATATATTTTTTTATAATGGTCAAAAAACTCTATAATTTGGAAATATCAATAAAGTAGGACTACCATCAAGTAGACTCTATTAATTTAAAGTTAGCAATAGGCATAGCAGATAAATAATCAACAACTTACCATACTAGATTTATCAAAAAAGATTTATTTAACTATTTTAAAATCATAATTTCCTAACTGAAGATAAAGTTAGCAAGGTACCTTGGGAAATTCTGTAAATAAAAAGCTTAAAACTATGGATTTGATTATAATTATATTTTATATTTATACTTGATTTATATTTTATTTATACTTTACGATTATAGTCATACATCATCATGATCGATTATAGTCTTCGAATCTTGGAGAAGAATGCGGGCTCTGCTCTTAAAATCAAAATTAATAGCTTTGTTCGTTATAAATCAATAAATTCATTTTTATAAACTTACAATTACGAACAATAGCGTCTTTTCGAAGTTGTAAAATTGGCAATTGATAAGAATTTGTCGACGAATAACTGATTTTTGATTGGTTTGTGACTTGGTATTGGATTCAAAGCCCTTAGTACACTGACCGAGTTTAACATCTCTCGGTAGGCGTCTAAGGTGGAACAGCTAGTGCCTTACTAAGTAATCCACTCTAGCTGCTCTTTTAATCAAAATTAATAGTTTGGTTCTTTATAAACCAATAGTTTAATTTTTATTAAATTTTAATAAAATAGTTTATGCGGTAAAATGATTTGTTTTTCATTTTTCCATCATTAAATAAAAAAAATAATACATTAGATGACTTGATACTTTTTTTGAATGCATGCAAATAATATTATTTTTTTTTTTTTTTTAACCTACTCTACCACTGAGTCCAGAAATCCGAAACAACATTCGGAAAAAAAATTACAAACTACAGTTTATACTTTTTAAAGTGTTTGTGTTGTTAAATGTTATTAAGAATATGTTATTTCTTTGGTCTTTTATTTTTTTTGACTAGAATTTTCCCTGGCGGCTCCTCGTCTAATCTTTTGCCACATTCGCGGCACCTCTTTGTGGGAGTATCCCAGTTTTCAGAGTGGCAGTACTGAAAAATAAATTTATTATTTATTATTTAATTATTTAGTTTTATTTTAAAAGTAATATATTTTTTATTTATATTAAATAATTAAATTTACTTACATATTTATTATAAGCTGATGGCGTCTGCACCACTTCCTGCCGTTTGTCCATTATGAAATTCTCTGGAATTCTGCGGAAAAATACACAGAAAACATATATTATATCCTCATAAATATTTTAAAACTTTTATGGAAAAATTCAAAAAGTAAAATCATTACAGATTTTTCAAAAAATTTACAAATTAAAAAAATCAATAATAGTTCCCGAAAATTCTAAAAAAATTTATGTGTATTCTTTGGCGAATTCTAACAAATTTTTACTTCATAAAATTGTTTTGTGAAGTTAATTCGTTTTGAGTAAAAGCTGCTAATTAATGAATCATTAGCTCTAAACTTTCTCAAAGGAACGTCATATGTACAGTACACTATTTTATCGTAAACCAAGCTAGGAATCTAAAGATAGATGAAAAACTCGTTCACTTTTTATTTTATACTTACAAAGTATCAACATTTTTTAATTGTTTTATATTATTGACTTATATTTTTTTTAATTTATTAATTTTTAATGTTTTATACTAATATATTTATTGTTTATATATATTTTTTTATATAAACATATTTAATTGTGGATATTAAAAATATGTCTTTTTTATATTTATATTTTAAATTTAAACTTTAAGGTTATAACAAAAATTTTTTTTTTTTATTTTTGCTTTCTCAAAAAGAATGTGTGTGTATGAATTACTTTTCAGAAATCAATTTTGAATTAAATCTGTACATAATTTTTGATTTTATAAGTATTTAAAAAAATTTTGGTTTTCAAAAAATTGAGTATTTTGAATTACATTTAGTGAAATACTGGTTTTCTTCGATGATTTTTTTATATTTTATAGTACTCAATTAGATCTAACGTAATATATAAATGTTTAATTATATTCTAACATCAGTTTTTTTTATTATAAAGTTTGTATTTTTCAAAATTTACGAAATTCATGAATCCAAAATGATTTGAGATATTCGTTTTAGTTTATAATGTAACTTTGTTTGACTTATAACTATATTTCTAGAAATTATCAAGACATTTAATGTATCATTTTTTTTCATTTATGACAAGTCTAAAAAAAATTTTTTTTTCCTTTTTTTACATTTTTATATATCATTTAATTTATTCAACCATATATTATCGAATAGAGAATATTTAATATAGGTTATGTAAACATACAATATGTGAAAATTTTATTTTATTCACAATTTAAAAATTTTTAGTTTATATGTATCAAATAGTCAAAAAAAAGCGTTGGATCGACATTTTTTGAACTCAAATAAAACTCGTAGATGAATGACATATAATTTAAAATTCTCCCGAAAACGTCATTTTCGCATAAGCGGGACGTAAAGACTTTACATCCCGCAAAATTAAAATGGCACAAATTTTCACTTTTTTATGTTTCCATATACATATATATACATATATACATTCATACATATGTATATATCTCTCTATATTCGTCATTTTTGCGATATTTTACTCGATTTGACGTTGTTCTCTTGATTTTTTGCGGTATCTGTCTCTAATTTATCAAATATCACTTTTTATCTCCAAAAATAGCCTTTATTTTAGAGGATTTTACATTATTCTGTTTTTTAGGATTCGAGAAGGAGGGTTGGCGCGCGAAGCGCGCAGGGGGGTGAAGCCCCCCTAGTATATATATATATCTCTCTATATTATAAAGATATTTCGCTGTCGCCGCTGCCGCCGCCGCCGCCGTGTATAAGAATCCAG